>CAUYQV010107972.1:0-23121 GCA_963574575.1 Galagoides demidoff
ACAGGCGCCCGCCACAACGCCCGGCCATTTTTTGGTTGCAGCCATCATTGTTGTTTGGTGGGCCCGGGCTGGGGATTCGAACCCACCACCTTAGGTGTATGTGGCTGGCGCCTTAGCTGATTGAGCCACAGGCGCCGAGCCTGGCTGGGCTCTTGATCTCTTGCACAGGCCAATTGCAGGAAGGCAGTCCAGGGCAGCGCTGGACAGAGTCTCCAAGCAAAAACCCCTGCAGTGCAGATTTGGTAACACTGCTGCATCTGCCATACTAGCAGGGTTTCCATGGTGACACATGTATCACAGCTGCCCCCATGGCACTCACTGGCATGCAGGCACATGGGAGGAATGAGTGCTAGGCGGGTTCAGGACAGGCTGGATACTCATGGCACAGTGTCTGCACTGAGGCTGTCTGCATTTTTAGTCTCTGGTGTCCTCTCTTCATGAAATGATATGAAAATAGAGGGTAGCTATTTTTAATATTTTTATTTGCCAAAATAAGAAATTAGCCATTCTATGTTAGTTCCCCAAATTTTAAAAAATGGCTTAAGGAATTTAAAATCTAGAAAGCAAAAAGGCAAAGATATTACCAAATTGGGGCATTGGGGGGACCAAGGCTCTTGCTCGGCCCTGTGTGGGAAATAACTCCCTTATCCAGGATAGATTCTTGTGCAGCAAGCAGTAAGGAGGCTCCTCCCAAGCCTCTGGTCCTCTCCTTGTCAGTCTCCCTCTGGGACATAAGCCCACCCACCTGTAATCATCATCCATTGCAGCTCCCCAGGACACATCTGCAGGCCAGCTGCCTCTCAGACACCCTAGTGCCACTGGTCCCCACCTCAATCGGCACCCAGGACAGAAAATTGACTGAGCCCTGGGCCTGTATCCCCCACAGCTGCAACTGCCACCAGGATGCCATGACTGCAATGCCCACCCAGGGAGGCCTCCAGGACATGCAATCTGGTCTGGTCACCCCTCCTTCCTAAAACCTGCCAATGCTTTGAGACATCTTGAAACTGGAGAAGAAACAGAAGAATATTCACTGGACAGGGCAGTCCTGAAATAGATCCCAGAACATACAGGCGCTTTGTTTTTTAAAGAAAGCATTTCACACCAGTGAACTTACTGAATAACATTGGCACAGTTGTCTGTTTAGAAAAGAAAAAAATTAAGGTGGATTTATATCCTTAAACCAAAATAAAACTCCTGATAAATCAGGGAGTTAATTATGAAATCAATCACTCAATCAGGAAGGTTCTGGAAAAGTCCACGTTTACTTATTTGCTATCATGGAGGAGGGACAACCTCCCTGAGGAAAACACAAGAAGCTGGAAAGAAAGAACTGATAAATCAAAATACATAAATATTAAAACTTGTCTATAGACAGATGAATGGAGGAGTGTTTTAGGGGGGACAGAGCTTCAGTCTGGGAAGATGAGAAGGTTCTGGAAAGAACAGTGGTGACGGCTACACAACAATGTGAATGTGTCTAATGCCCCTGAACCGAATGTTTAAAAACTGGTAACTATTATTTTATATACATTTTACCACAATGAAAAGAATGGGGGAAAAATCCCCAAGTTTAAAACTTCCATAGACAAAAAATTTCATAGACAAAGTCAAAAGACTAATGAGAAATTGGGGAAACATAAGTGCTACATAATACTCACCAGCAGCCTGGTTTGGTTAGTTTAGAAATAATTCCAGCAAATTGGTAAGAGAAAAGACAACAACCCAACTGAAGCAAACATGAGAAAGGATAAACCAGGCAATCTGCAGGAAAAGAAATGTAAAAGACAAAAAAATACAAACAGAAGCTCAACCTCATTCCCTCTGAAGAGAGCCACCGAAACCACGTTCCACAAGACCAGCCACACAGCCCACACAAGAGCCCTAGGTTCAAAGATTACCTGTTTTCAGATGGTAGAGCATAAAACCAAGAGCAGGATTCTTCCAAGCAGGGAGCCCCCTGTGCCCACAGGCTGTAGCCCAGGAGGCCAGCCCTGACTTTGGGCCCAAGTGAGGCCCTGGCACTGAGCACACCGCTATCCCAGTACGAGACCATCATGCAGGCTTCTGAGCAGCAGCTTCACCCAAGAGGGGCTGACAGAGGCTGCTCTGGTTTCTCCTAGGTACTTTTCCTTATTCACAAAAACGGTAGCTTCTACCACCAGCCCTGGACCTAAGGCCCTAGCCACATTCCCCTCCACAGCCTCCACACACTCCATCAACCACAACTGGCTCACCCAGTCTTCATCTGTGGTCCACATGCTTCCCCCAACTCAAAAAGCCCCCATTCTCTTCTTTGCCTGGAATTCTACCTCCAAACAATGTGTCTGGGAGCTTCCTGGTTCTGCCTTGCATGCACCCCACTGAGGGATGCAGCATTATGACTACTCACACACCAGGTAAGAAAATTTACTTTTAGGCTGAGTGCTCGTAGCACAGTGGTTACTGTGCCAGCCCCATACACTGAAGTTGGTGGGTTTGAACCCTGCTTGGGCCAGCTAACCAACAATGAAAACTGCAACAAAAAATAGCCAGGCATTATGGTGGGCTCCTGTAGTCCCAGATGCTTGGGAGGCTTAAGCCCAAGAGTTTGAGATTGTTTCTCAAGGAGAATAGCTTGAGCCAAAGAGTTTGAGGTTGATGTGAGCTGTGATATCACAGTACTCTACCAGAGCGATATGGTGAGACTGTCTCCAAAAAAAAAAAAAAAATTCACTTTTAAATACTGGCCCCTAGAGTCAAGACAGAGGACAGCATGTGTCCAGGGCTCTGATGCCACACACGGGCACAACCCAGTAGTCAAACCTGGGCTCATATCATATCTCAGGGCTGATAGCATCACATCTCCTTCCCGTAGGGAAGCATCCTCAGGAAGAACTGCAGAGGCTTCCTCATTCTGTGGGAAGCCAGGAGCTAAGGTCAGGGCTTCATCAGGAGGGCCTATCTGGACCCCAGGAAACTGTGCCACCGTGGGCAAGCCACCTACCATCCATGAGGTCAGCAACCTGACCTGACAGTGGGAGCAGGATGCCCCATGCTGGGGAGCTTCAGCCCCCTTGAGACTGAAGTTCAGTGGCCATGTCCTCCCCTAGGGCCCCCAGGTGGCCTCCCCTTTTTTGGCCTCTCTTCAGCCAACTGGTGAACTCCTCATACCCACTGAGGTTATTTTTAGTGACCAAGGCTCAAGAATGGGGCCATACCAGGCCCCAAGTGCCCACAGAGCTTGAAAGCCAGTGCATTTCCCCCCTGGCCGTGTCTCTTATAGCACAGGCAGCAGCAGGCCCTCCACAGGGGCATCTTGCACAGTGTCTGCAGTAACTCGGACCTGGATGGACTCAGCTTTTGCCACCTGGCATCTGCCTTCCTAACAACTGCCTCACTCCCTGTCTCTGAACAGCTGGACAGCTGGGCCTTCCAGAACTTTCTCTGAGCTTTGGGGTCCCCAAAGGGGGGAAGGGTTAGGGTTAAGGTTAGGGAGTGATAGAAGTAGGACCTCTTTAGCATCTCAGCTCGCAGGTCTACTAGAGCTTGTCGATGACATAAAAAAGTGATCTGGCTGGCAGTGGGAGGCTGTGGCACCCAGAGGACTCCACACTATCCTCAGAGGCTGCCAAATCACCAGCTGGGTGAGAAAGCCTGGGCTCCTCTCCCCCCACACCCTGAGAATGGGATGCAGCAGAGGCCATGCTACCATTAGTCCTTGTGCTCTAGATAACGCCAGGTTTGGCCAACTTCTCAAACACACTGCAAAGTGCTGGAACTGCCCTCTAATTCCAGACCCAGGCTACGGGACTTTTATTAGCTGGAAAATTCTGGGCACGTGGAAAATTATTGTTCTCTTAAAAAGGCTGTTGCCCTTCCCTGGAAGGTTAATAGGCTGTACAGGATTTTGTGGACAGAAGGTCAGCCCAAAGTAGCTGCATTCAAGCTGGTTCAAATCACAGCTTCTCCTATTCTTGGCTGGATAGCCTTGGGCAGCTTGCTTAACCTCTCTATGCCTTACCTGCCCCGGGGGGGCTGTTGGAAAGCTGTAAAGAGACCAGGGACTGGCCACAGTACATGTCATTTGATGAAAGCTTCAAAGGCCCAGATTTCAGCCTCCCATTGAATTCAAGTTTTTAAAGCCTGCTGAGTTCACGTGGCCAGTGATGTGCTAACCTCAGGTCTCCTCTGCCCAGATCAAGCCTGGCTTTGTGCAAGATGGAAATCAAATTCTTTTCATGTTCAAGCCATTAAGCATATCTTCGGATAAGGTCCTGCATTTTCCAAAATGCTAATTTTTGTTTTTTAGTGCTGCCCAAAAGAGAAGCAGAAAGTCTCAAAGCCCAAGCCAGAATGGAGGGAGGGGGCTGCAAAAGCTTAGAGAAGCAAGGAGACAGCTCCCCTCAGCCGCCTGTGAAGTCACCAGACAGGCCTGTTTTTTCCATCACCTGAGGATCTGAGCCAATTTGTGGAAAAACAGACTGCAAAGATACACGGGTGGGAGGAAGAGAAACAGGGACAGATAACAGGAGACAGGTTCTTGGGCCAGCGGTGTGTGTGCTTCGGCCAAAGTCCTGTGTGTTAATTAGAGCTGCAGAGAGCCTCAGCGCTGCCCCAGGGTGAGATGCCCTTGCCTGCTGCCTGTCTGGTGGCTCTAGTAATGAGGCCCCAGCCGAGGGCCCAACACACACCACAAACACACAGGAAGCTTCCTAATTATCACACTTCTAAACTCCCAGAAGCTCCTGATGCTCCTCTTCAGCAGCCCTAATCAGGACTTCTACCTCCCTGGGGCTAAGACATACCCTGGGGCAGTTCTGGAGCCCATACCTGGGCTCCAGGCACCTGGGGCCACCTGCTGAGAATGCTCAGATCTCTGACCCAGCAGGGAGAGGCCAAAATCTACTTTGATCCCCAGCTAACACCAAGCCAGCAGGCTACACCTACTGCCACCCCCAGGGCCCTCACTAGGAGTGACTCTATTAGGCAGAGGGACAGATCAGAGCTGTCGGGGGTATCCTAGCCCTGGGGAGATGGATGAGCTGGAACAAGGGGCCAAGGCCCTTGCCCTGCTGGGCCTCTGAACACCCTTCTATACATTGAGGTGAAGGACAAGGCAGCCTCCCAGGGATCTTTGTTGACTATGGGTGTCTGGAGGCCCAGAGTAGCCTGTTTACTAACTCAGTGAGAGAGAGAGAGAGAGAATAACACTGTGAAGTGGTCTTGGAGCCACACGAGCCTCTTCCTTAGACTAAGTAAGCACTGAGGAGCAGTGGGGGCTGACTGGATAGCTGGGCCATCCCCCAAGGGGCAAATCATCTTCCATGGAAAAATCTACTGAGGGAGCACACTGCCATGTAGCCGAAGGGCCACAGAAAGACAATGGTGATGATGACGGAGATGCTGGTGAAGGTAATGATGAGGGTGATGGATGGAATGGTAACAGACTCACAGACACTACCACATTACATTCTCATTGATGCTTGAGGAAACTGAGGCCCAGAGAATATTATTATACAACTTACTAATGACATAGCATAACTCTCTCCCTCCAAAAGATGTTTTAATGCACCTTAAATTTTGTGGTGTCTGAGTGTGTGAGTGTGTGTATGGGTATGGGTGTGTGAAGGTGGGCGTGCATATTAAGGGCACTCCAGCCCAACACTCTGTGTTCAGGGTTCTCCTGATCCTTTATCACCCCAACACTCCCCAGGACAGGGCCAGCTCCTTGCAATAGCAATTGCCCCAGGGCCCACACACACTATCAGTGGATCTCAATGTTGCTTCCCCACTCAGATGGGATAGGGCCAAGTGCACATGGCCTGTCATCAGCAGGGAAAGAACAGAGGTGGAGGAAACCTGGAGATCCTGGTTAGAACCCTGTCTCTGCTGCTGATGAGCTGTGCAGCCTGGGCAGGGCAGGGCAGGGAAGGAAACTGAGGCCTCAAGGTTAATGCTACACATCTCACAAGACACTGCATGAATGTCCAGAGAAAGCCTTCAATATAAGCCAAGTAGGAACACTGCCATCACACGGGGAAAGGCAGGTTGTGTGGGGAGTTGGCAGCCTTCCCCACAACCATGTTGCGTTGTCTTCTTTTAAATAAAAGGGCCTAAGTATACTATTCACTCTTTTCTAAGTTTAAGCATCTCCACCACAACCTAGGAAGGCAACAGCAACATCAGCTAGCCCAGGACAATGGGGTTTTTGTTTTTAACCTGAATTTAGGAGGGGTCATTAGGTAAAAAGGTGTGCTCATCCCACAAGTGGGTTAATTTGCAAAGGAATGTTCTACATTCCTCTACCCACTCGGAGAAGCAGAGGGAACAGCAGGCAGCCTCAAAGTCAGGGGTGTGCCAGACGCCCTGCAAACTTGGAAGGAATTTTGCTGCACTCGCCAAACCACAGCCGAGCTGAGACAAAGCTGTTAAGCTCAGCTTCTAGTAAACTGGAAAAAGCGAAGCATTTGGATGCCACACAGGGGAGACATCATGTGAAAGGTCAAGAGACAATGCCTCCCTCTCTTGCCGGCTCCCTCTGGAACGTTTCTTTATCGACTGTAGCCAGAACAAGGAGCTCATCAGGGTGTGAACATGAAAGTGAGTTTTCCTACATGCAAAACAAAAGACCTGAAACAGACACACACGCCCAGTGTGGAAGCTTCCTTTTCAAGCCAGCCTGACAAAGAGAAGTTTTTCATCCAACCATCTGCTTCCTCTACTGTGTCCCCTTAGTTCTCAGGTCCAGAGAGGTCAGAGCAAAGGGAGCCTGTGGTTCCAATGCTTGGTGCCAAGGGCTCAAGACCCAGCATAGGCACTTCCTGGATACACACAGCTGAGAGGGCCCAGAGGTATCATGTGGATCAGCTCATACTTGGAGCCAGGTCTACCTACAGTAAGAGCTTTACCAAAACTGCCCAGAGCCTGGATGCTTGGCTGAAGCATAGCTGCCATGAGACGGCCCTGGGGGAACTGAGCCTCCATGCAGATGGCAGCCCCAGGCACAGTCAGAATAAAAGAGAAGCAGAGACAGCCATTCCTCAAAGACATAACCCAGAGGTACCATGTGACCCTCAGCTGCACTCATTGGAGTCCACCCAGAAGACCAAGATGTGGAGGCACCACACGACCCTCAGCTACACTCACAGGCACCTGCCCAAAGCACCAGGACATCTGCACAGCCACATCCACAGCAGCACTGTCCACACATGGTGGATGCACAAATGGAATGACGTGTGGAATACTGTCAGCCTAAAGAAAGGACTGAAGCACTGGCACATGCTGTGACATGGATGAACCCTGAAAGCACGCCCGGGGAAAGAGGCCCATCATAAAATGTCATGCTGCATACACTGCAATTCCACTTACATGAAACGCCTAGACTAGGCAAAGGCATAGCAACCAAGCAGACTGGGGGTTCTCAGTGGCTCCTTGGGGGCCATAGGGAGTGGCTACTTAATTAGTACAGGGTTTCTGTTCAGGGTGATGAAAAATTTTAGAAGCGGACAGTGATGATGAGCACAATTCAAATTTAATAAAAGCCACTGAAGCAGGACAGTGCCTGTGGCTCAGTGGGTAGGACGCTGGCCTCATATACTGAGGATGGTGGGATCGAACATGGCCCTGGCCAAACTGCAACAACAACAACAAAAAAAAATAGCTGGGCCTTGTGGCAGGCATCTGTAGTCCCAGCTACTTGGGAGAATCACCTAAGCCCAGGAGTTGGAGGTTGCTGTGAGCTGTGACACCGAAGCACTCTACAGAGGGCGATAAAGTATGACTCTGTCTCTAAAAAAAAAAAAAAAGCCACTGAAGCAGACAGTGGTGATGGACATTGCAAATGTAACAAAGCCACTGAATTGTACCCTTGAAATGGTAAAATGGCAGGTTTTATGTGATGTGTCTCTCCCACAATGAAAACTAGAGCAAGGCTGATGGGGCAGGACCAGGTATCATTCTTTGGGGGTTTGTATGAAACACTGCACTTGGGGAGGGATGAGAGGTGCTGGGAATGAGACAGTGCCCTGAGTGTTCACAAAATCCCATTTCATCTGCTTCCTCTAGCACCCAGGAAATGACTTCTACCAGAGTCCTTGCAACCAGGCCAATCCAGGCCAACTAGTCTGGTCAAAGCAGTGTTACACACAACACTTCTGGCCTGAGGCAGTGATAAGTCCAAGCCTCCATGAGCACTGAGGCCCTGTACTGAGATAGCCACGCCCAAGAGCCAGGCAGCCTGAGCCACCAAGCTGCCTAGGGCTCCGGGGCAAGGAACTCAGCACGAGCCACTGGATGCCAGAGTTGCCTGTCACTGCAGCATGTCCTCACCCACCCTGACCTGGGAGCTCCTGACACCCAGCCCTCAGTGACCCCAGGCATATCAAATGGCAAAACTGAGCTCAGGTGTGTTCTGTCTGACAACCACATCAGGAGCTGAAGCAACCCTTTACCTTCCCTCCTCCACAGGTGGAGGTCTGCATGTAACTCGCCGGGGATTTAAAGGGCTCCAATCCCCCACCTCTCGGTCCTCTGCTGAGGTCCACTGAGCCCATTAGAACTCAGATCCTGAGGAAGTGCGTGGCTGCTGGTCACCAGAACTAGATGTCTGATAGGCAGGTTCCAGAGCACAGAAATAAATCTCCCAAGCAGAGTAGCTTACTTATAGGGTCACAACTACCCCTACCCAGGAGGTCCCCCACATCGAGGGCATCTTGGGCTTGTAGCTGCCTCCTGGTACAGATGGTAGACCAGGATCCTGAAATTCAGCCACATTCCATGGTGCTGGGGCCAGCCATTTCCCTCTAGTTGGCACAAGAGTGAGTTAGCTGAGCTGACCTGGACCCAGGCTCAGCAGCCACTACCCTTCCCTGAGGACTGAAGCTGCATTAAGAAAGGATGCTGGTCTGTGTGGCTCCTGCCTGAGGGGAGACAGTCTGGCTACAGAAGGGGGCTACAGAGAGGCCCAGGAGGGCCCCACCCAGAGGAGCAGGTTCCAGAGGGCCTTTTGGACTACTGGTCCAGAATTTTTAGAATTTTTAACCATGTGAACATACCACCCATTCAAAGGCTAAATTTCTTTTTTTTTTTTTGGCCAGGGTTGGGCTTGAACCCACTACCTCCGGTATATGGGGCCAGCGCTGGCCACTCAAGGGACTGTAACAAACTGGTCAACATACAGAGGTGGTCAACATAAGGAACTAGGCCTGTTATACTGATACATACATGTGGTACATGTCTAGTCTATAAAAACAAGGTCAACTTAAGGAGGTGGTCAATGTAGGGGGATTCTCAACTCTGCTGTACATTGCAAATTGATGTTTAAGTTCAAGTTAAAACAGATACAACTTTTCAGTCACCTGGTTCCACCTGGGGACCAAGCACTGCCTCCCTACAAGGACACTGCTGCCAGGTAGACACCTGTTCTAAGTATTCCAGGGCTGCTGTGACCAAGTCCAGCAGGGCTTGAAACAATGGAAGGTTATTCTCTCAACAGTTCTGGAAGTCAGAAGTCCCAAATCAGCATTTATAGGTGGAAATCAGGGTGTGGGCAGAGTTGTGCTCCAAATCCTCCCAGGGAGGGACCCTACCTATCTCTTCCAGCTTCTAGGGGTTTCCAGGTCCCTTGGTCAGAGGCTACATTGCTCTTGTCTCTGCCTTTGGGCTCATAGGGCCTCTTCCCGTCTGTTTAAACCTTACTCTGACTCTTCTTATGGGGAGACACATGATGGCATTTAGGGCTCCCCTAGGGAATCCAGGGTCACCTACCCACCTCTAGATCCTCACCCTTATCACATCTGCAAAGTCCTCTTGTGACACATGAGGTGCAAGTCCAGACTGCCAACATTAAGTCATGAGTATTTTTGAGTGACCCTACCACCCTATGCTAACGCCTTACCTTCCAGGATAAGAGTTAACCACTGGACTCCTGTTTTGGGTGGACCTGGCTGAAAAGTATATTTTAATTCTGAGCTCAAATCTTTTTCCCTGAGCAGAAGAATTCAGGCCACTGCCTCACTCAGAAACTTCTGAAGAGCCTTACCAGCAATCAGAGAAGCAGCACCATTTTTTCTCAAACATAAAATAAAATAATATTCAGTGTCTTCAGGACATGGGGAAAGTCCACAGTGATAAATGCCATGTGCACAGAGCATACATGGATTCTTCCATGTGTGCAAGAGAGGGAAGCTGGGAGCGTGGGCTGCAGGGTAGCCTAGACAGAACATCTTATGCCCCCCTGCACCCCTCGATCCCACCCACGTGCCTTGCAGGGTGAGCATCTCACGGGTCAGCCTTGGATCCTGTTGGCCACAGACTCAGCAAGTATGCTCAGACACACAGCCTGACACAGCTACTCCAGCAGCTGTCCAACCACAGGAGCAGCAATTGTTCACTGGGCACCCTGAACCCAGACAGTCCAGTCTAAACTGGCCACACGCACTGGGAGAAGGGGTTCCTATGGGGACATGAGTGGTCAGGAAATACAGCCACTCACTGCAACACCTCTGGGCTGCCCACACCAGCCATTCTGGGTAAGAGCCCCACAAATGCATCAAAAGGCTTTTAAACTCACACACAAAGCCTATCACCACCTTCCAGGCCCTGCTGCTGGGAGTCTCTCCTCAGTAAATGCAGCTTAATAAATGCAGCTTTACTACTCATGGAAGCACTGTAACATGAGAAATTAGAAACCTCCTACCTGACCTTGGCAGAAGGAGAGGTTAGCAAACTCTGATTCATTCTTAAAATGCAACACTGCGCAGACACAAAAGGAAATGAGATTTCTGCTTATATGGAAGGACTTCCTACACCTAATATTGGGGGAAATGGCACAACACATGACAGCACATTTGTGTGTCCTCCTGCAGGCTGGGGGCCTCCACCATGGTCATACGCCAGGCTCTGTGTCCACAGGATTAGACACAGAGCATGAACGAAGAGTGTCCCCCAGACCCCACCAGTGGTCGCCTATGGAGCCAGACAAAGAGACTTTCTCTTTCTATTTTATGTATTTAGGTCTTCAGATTTGTATGGGACTAGGATCAAAATGTGCTCAGTTAGGGCTGTGCCTGTGGCTCAGTGGGTAGGGCACTGGCCCCATACACCAAGGTTGGCAGGTTTGAACCTGGCCCTGGCCAAATTGCAACAAAAAAATAGCCAGGCATCATGGCGGGTGCCTGTAGTCCCAGCTACTCAGAAGGCTGAGGCAAGAGAATCGCCTAAGTCCAAGAGCTGGAGGTTGCTGCGAGCTGTGATGCCACTGCACTCTACCGAGGGCAACAAAGTGAGACTCTGTCTCTAAAATAAAAACAAACAAACAAAAAATGTGCTCAGTTTACCTAATAAAAATTATAATTTGCTAAAAAAAATTTTTAAGAGAATTTTTTAAGTGTAATGTATCCTTTGATTCACATCAAAGAATTTATCTTAAAGAAAGAAATCAACAAGTTCTCAAAGGTGAACCTGCAAAAACAGCCCTAAAAATGTTTGTAACATAGAAAATGCACATAGCCCTGGCACAGAATCCACTAAATCATAGCAACTCTATAGAAACTGATACTACAAACCACTACAACATCTTCTCTTACAGGGAAAGCTGACTCTGGACATCCTAAATGTGGACAAAAACAGTGTACAGAATGAGACTCCATTCTGTGAAAATATAGAAAGAGTTAGGATATGTGCAAAAGTAAACCCTTGGCCAGTCGAGGTAGCTCACATCTGTAAACTCAGCACTCTGAGAGGCCGAGGTAGGAGAATCGCTTACCTCAGGAGTTCAAGACCAGCCTGAGCAAGAGTGAGACCCTGTCTCTATCAGAAATAGAAAAACTAGTGGGGCACTGTGGCAGGTGCCTGTAGTCCCAGCCAGCTACTTGGGAGGCTAAGGCAGGAAGATTACTTGAGCCCAGGAGTTTGAGGTTGCTGTAAGCTAGGCTGACAGTGGGCAATAGAGTGAGTCTTTGTCTCAAAAAAAAAAAAAAAATAATAATAATAATAAATAAATCCTTAAGAATTATTCCCAAATATTCCCAAGGATTACTTCTAGGAGTCAAACGACAGGGGACATTTTTTATTTTTGTCTTATCAAAATTTGCTAATTTTTCCAATTACTTATATGACCAACATTCTCACTAAATACACTGGAGCCCTTCACAGCTCACAGGCCTCTCCCTGGAACAATGCTGGGCTCCATCTGCCCACTCACTGAGACCCTTCAGACCATGGTGGCTGCCATGGATGGGTAGGAGCAGAGGGACTGTGCATCTGAGCCCTGTCTGCCCCACTTGGTGGGAGCTCAGTGACAGTGAGGCAGGAACACCAAGCCCATGGTGGGCAGACCCCCATCTCTGTCTAGAGCAGTGGTTCTCAACTTTCCTAATCCCACGGCCCTTTAATACAGTTCCTGTGGGTCACAACCCACAGGTTGAGAACCACTGGTCTGGAGGTCTGGCTCTCAGGAAGGGCAGATCCAGACCCAGAGTTCAAGGAGGCTGTCCAACTCTCCGAGAGCAGGGGATGCCTCCCTGGAGTAGGACCAGGTGTGCACGCAGCATAGTATTTCTGGAAACCACCCCTGCTCCATAAGCCCACATTTCCAGAAAGCTGTGACACGCTTCTCCCATGAGCACCTCGTGATTCACAGCCGTGACTCAGTGAACCGGCAAAGCCTTCCTCCACCCAGGCACCTACCTTCTCTCATTGTCATCAAGATGAGAAAAGAGCACATTCTTGGAGATGGCTTTGGCCAGTGCTGTCATGGTCTTATAGTCCTTGGGAATCACCTGTGGGGAAAGCAAAGAAAGTCAGACCATGAGCACCCCCAGGGGCAGAGAATGTGGCTGGCACCATAGCCAACATCTCTAGGCACCTGCTGGACCTGAGAGGCTGTGACACAGATCGAAATCAAACTGCTTAGCCCCCAGCCTTCAACTTGGTGCTGTTAACAGGTGACAGTAAAAATGCCCAACAGCTTACCTTATGTGTATTCACCCAACTTTTAAATTAATATTATTTTAATTGACAAATCATAATTGTATTCATTTATGGGGTATGATGTGACATTTTGCTATATGTATACAATGTGGAATGATTAAATCAAGCTAATTAACATATCCATCACCTCACTTACCTCCCATGTTTAGTGGTGAGACATTTGAAATTTACTGTTATTTTGAAAGACAGTCATGCATCACTTAAAGACAGAATTATGTCCTGATAAATGTGTCACTAAGCGATTTCATTGTGCAAACAGGATGGAGTGCATTTACATGAATCTAGATGGCATAGCCCACTGCACACCCAGGCCATATGGTCTAGCCCACTGCACATCCAGGCAGTATGGTCTAGCCCACTGTACACTCAAGGCTGTATGGTATAGCTCACTGCACACCTAGGCTTTCTGGTCTAGCTTACTGCATGCCCAGATCATATGGTCTAGACCACTGCACACCCAGGCTGTCTGGTGTAGCCCACTGCATGCCCAGGCTATATGGTATAGCTCACTGCACACCCAGGCTGTCTGGTATAGCCCACTGCACACCCAGCTGTCTGGTATAGCCCACTGCACACCCCGGCTATCTGGTATAGCCCGCTGCATGCCCAGGCTGTCTGGTCTAGCCTATTGCTGCCATGCTACAAACCTGGGCATCATGCTACTATCCTTGATACTATGGGGCAACTGTAACACAAAGTTAAGCATTTATGTATCTACACATATCTAAACATAAAAGGTACAGTAAAAATACCGTATAATCTCACAAAACCACTACTGTATACCGGGTCCAAGATTGCACATGCCACATGACACGTACAATGCATGGCATTGACTGTAGTCACCCTGCCGTGCACCACATCTCAAAACTTACCCTTCCTGTCTCTCTGGAACTTTGTGCCCTTTAATCAACATCTCTCCCTTCCCTCCCTACCCCTCAGCCCCAGCCCTGGTAGACACCAACGTTTTTAGATTCCACAAATAAGTGAAATCATGTGGTATTTGTCTTTTTGTGCCTGGCTTATTTCTCTTGGCATCACGTCTCTAGGTTCATCCACATTGTCAAAAACGACAGGATTTCCTTCTTTCTTAAAGCTGAATATATTTCACTCACCACAAATTTTTTAAATAAATAAACAAAAGGTGAGGAATCTGGAGTGGCCCTAGGGATAACTTAAGTACCACAGAATCTGGGTCTATCTTGACTAGCTTTATTGGGCTTCAGGGCCTCCTAGAAGAGGTCAGAAGATGTGCAGGAGAACATGGATGACCATCTTTTACTGATTTACTTTGCTGGCTTTTGTGGCGGGGGAGGGTTTAAAAAAAACAGTGGTTTAAAAATTTAAAAAGCAGGCTCAGTGCCCATAGCTCAATGGTTAAGGCACTGGTCACACACACTGGGGCTGGCAGGTCTGAGCCCAGCCCAGGCCTGCTAAACAACAATGACAACTGCAACATAGCTGGGCATTGTGGCAGGCACCTATAGTCCCAGCTACTCGGGAGCCTGAGGCAAGAGAATTGCTTAAGCCCAAGAGTTTGAGATGGCTGTGAGCTGTGACACCACAGCACTCTACCCAATGCTACATAGTGAGACTCTGTCTCAAAAAAAAAAAAAAAAGTTGTTTTTTTTTTTTTGAAAACCATATGTGCAAAACAGTAAACAACTTGATCCAAGTCTAGGTCCACACTCAAGGCACTATTAACCCATTTACAGGGGTGTGAGGAGGGGAAAGAGAAGAGATGAGGTCAAGTCTGGGTAGAGATTTAGACCACCATGACCAGGAGTGAGAGCAGGACCCAACGGACCATCCCATGCCTCTCTCAACATGGACAGTACAGGACCTGCCTCATGGGACTTTGACCAATGCATCCAATGAATGAATCACTGAATGAAGAGCACTTGCACCTCAAATTATGAGCATCCCAGATGTCAAGATTCTTCCCTGAAAATGAAGACATGAAGGGGAGGCTATTTGGGCTATCATGTGACCCCCCCACCCACCCCCATGGAACCCAGGTTGCCCAGAGAGTCACATCTAGCAGACGGTGACTCCAGCACTGCTTGCATGCACTCCAGGCCAGAGGGCCCTGTGTGGAGATGACCCTTTGAGGGACAACACTGGGTCTGCTCTAGTTCTAACAAACTTTATAAAATAAGCATTTTGTTTCCATTTACAGAGATGTTACTAAGATGGTAGCTGGATACACTGCAGGTTCCATCACACGAACATCCTACATGACTTCATGTGCTGGTCACAACTGAGGGGCCAACACCGATATCTGGCTGGTAGGGGAACCCTACACGTTGTTCCTGTTTCTTTAGTTTTACCCAAATAGCCTTTCTCTGTCCCAAGTTCCCACGGAGGTACAAATCCTCCTGTTTCCCTCTGCCCCACTGGTCTGCAGAAGCTCTTCAGCCATCCCTCATGTGTGGCGGCCTTGGCCACCGAGGAGAGAGCTGGACAGGTGTCTGCGTGTCCCTCCACAGGGGTGCCCCTGGGGGAGCTTCTTGTGATTAGACTGAGGTTCTGGGTTTGGGGAGGAAGACCACAGAGGTGAAGTGCCCAAGCAGATTTGTACCTATCTGATTATAAAAGTAGGGCAAAGGAATGGACAGCTCCTGCTTAGAGGGTGAGGAGCTTCGGTTTTGCAAGATCAACAGCTCTATGGATGGGGGACGGTGACAGCTGCACAGCAGTGTGAATGTGATTAATACCCCTGGGCTGCACACGTGAAAGGATCAGGACAGCACTATGCACACAACTGTGTTTCCCTGAAATTCATACATGCAAGCCTAATGCCAATGTGGTGGTCCTTAGAGATGGGCCTTGGAGAGGTGCTGGTTTAGATGAGGTGATGAGGAGCCCTGATCTAGTGGGATAAATGCCTTTATGGGAAGAGGCCTGAGAACTGCAGGAAAACAGGAGCCACACAGCAGGGACAGCTCCCAGCTGACATCCCACCCCCTAGACAGTCCCTTCTTCCCTGAGCTCAGTGGAATCCTAAAGCTGCTGTGGAGCTGCAGAGACCTCATAGAAAGCCCTTCCAGTAAATGTTCACTCCACTCATGTAACAAGGACCACGCTGAAGTCTAATTCCTCAAGGGTGAGAACCACCCACGTAGGGCAGGGATGGCCCTCAGGTCGCACCTTTCTGACGTAGGAGACAGCGTCCTCCTCTGTGTACACCTCGGCGCTCACACCCCCGCGCCGGCGGCGGGCCTTCACCACAGGGTTCGGAGGGGCAGGGGAAACTTCCTCATCATGGGAGTCCGACTGTGAGGTTGACTTCTGCTGAACCAAAATCTGTCTGTTTTCTTCCTGTGCAGAAGATAACAGGGAAGGAAAGTAAGAAAGTGGCCCCAGGACAGCACCCCTAGCACAGCAGCTGGGAAGTAGGGTCTCCAGGGGTCTCCTGGACAAGGAAGGGGTCAAGCCTGTCAAAGCCATCACTCTACCCTAGCTCCTCCCCATCCTCAAACACCTACCATAGCTCCCCTCTGATACTCCTGGACTTGAAGACCTTCTCCCCTCCCCTAGACACCCATGGTCAGCTCCACTTCCCACCCACCTCCGCAGCTCTCTGGGCTGAGTACTCGGGCCCACCCCAGACCAGGCTCTGGCCACTTCTTCAAGGGCATTTCCAAGTCCACCTCCTCCCAACCGGACACCCCTGCTGGCCACAGAGACCTCGCTCCAACTGTCCTCTGTTCATTCACATGTCAACCTGCATTTCCCAGCCTCTTGGGAGCAGGGGGGGCTTGGCCTCCATCCTGCAGGGTCCAGGGCCACCGCTGAGCATCTGAGACCCCACTAGGCCATCACCCCATGGAGATTCCTGCTCAACCCAGGGCCAGCATTCAGCTCACAGTAGACACTCAGGAACTGTCTAGGGGGTGCATGAGAAGAAAATAAAGCTCTTACTTTGTCTTCCCTCTTTTTTTCATTATTTGATTGCTGTTTGCAAATCATTTACACATGTGGTGGGAACAAAACTCCCAAAGTACAAAGGGGCATACAGCGAGGAGTAAGTCTCCCACCCCAATCCAAAGCCACCCGCTCTCCTGCACCTCCAGAAGCAACTTCGCTACCCCTTGTGTTATTAGATGGGGAGGCCCCAGTGAGGTGGGGATGCTCCTATCCCCCAACACACTTAGGGTGAGGTCTCTGACCAATGAGGAGCCACCCTCCCTAAGATGCAGCTCTGACACCTTTCTCCTGAGTCAATTCAGTGTGACAGTTATACCCAGAAGTCACCCTGATGAGAAAGAACATCAGGCAAGGACACCCACCCCTCTTCTTCATCCCATGGTTCTCTTTTCTCTAAAGGACCAAGGCCTCAAAAGCCCAAATCTTTTGATTCCCACGGACCTAGCCTTTCAGGCTGCTCTCCACCTTCCAGAGCATCCCTGCTTGCTCCACCAAAGAACAGTCTTAGTTCAAGCTTCCCACGTATCTTGTGAATCCTCAGGGAACCAGAAGCCAACCTACTTTATACTACAGGGTAAATAACTTCTAGGTCAATGCTCTCCTGAAGAGTTTGCTTTCCTAAATACAAAGAAGATATTTTTTAAAGGCCCCAGAACAGACTCTGCAATTCAAATGGGAGTGGGAACATTTTCCCACAGAGTACCTACAGAAAAAAGGAAGATCAAGAGAGCCATCATCCCCCAGAACAAATGAATATAGTTCACTCATGTATTCATTCTACAAATAGCGACTGCTGGTCATGTTCTAGGCATGATTGTTGACATTTTATTTTTTCCCATAAAAGCTTAATTCTTATCTTAAAAAAAATAAGAAAAACTACTCAAAAATTTAACATTATAGTAAGTCTTCACTTAACAACTTTGATAGGCTATTGGAAACTGAGATTTTAAGCAAAAAGATGTTTAACAAAACCACTTTTTTTTTTTTTGAGACAGAGTCATATTCTGTTGCCCAGACTAGTGTACCATCATGTCATAGCTCACAACAACATCAAACTCCTGGGCTCAAGTGATTCTCTTCCCTCAGCCTCCAAAGTAGCTGGGACTATAGGTGCCCATCACTACACCCAGCTGGTTTTTTTTCTACTTTTAGTAGAGATGGGGTCTTGCTCTCTGGTCTTGAACTTCTGAGCTCAAGGAATCCTCCCACCTCAGCCTACCAGAGTGCTAGGATTACAGGTATGAGCCACCTTCACTGGCCCATTTTTTCTTACACATTATAAAGAGAAAACATTGAATGAAGCAATGTAATTAAGGACCTGCTATGTGGTATTTTACTTGAAGTCACAGTTCCCAAGAACCTATCCATGATGTCAAGAATCAATTTTGTGAGACAGGAGAAATTAGGGAGGCCCTCCAGGTAATTTTTTATAACTGCATATCAGTCTACAATTACCCCAAAATTAAAAGCTTAATTTGAAATAAAATTAACAGCAGCTGTTAACTGTTGTCCTGCGACAACAGCATCTGGGGCTCTCCTTAGTGAAGGGTACACACAATCTGTCACCAGCCTCAAGGCCAAGCCCCAAATTCCCCCAACTATGCTGTGACCTGCAGAAGGTGCCACACTTGCCAGCCTTTCTTCTGCTGTGTGCTGACTAGTCCTCTGCCTCTGGACCCTGTAGGCAGTGCCTGCGTTCAATGCCACTGGAGGCTTTGTGCTTGCATAAGCTGCAGCCTAAATGTTTGACCTCCAGCTTTGAATATGGGCTGAAGACTGAAGATGGGAAGGTTCTGTGATCTGGGGTTACCCCCAGCCCTGTGCTAGAGTTCCTTTCTTGGGGGCAACCCTACCCTTTGAGAAAAGGATAAAAGGGAGGGAGAGAGGAGTAGAGCAGGGAAAGAGGGGTAGAGGAGGGAAGGAGAGGAGGGAAAGAGGAGTGGAGGAGGGAGAGAGGAGTGAAGAAGGGAGAGAAAGAAAAAAAGGCAGAAGAGTCCAGAAGATCTGCAGGGTCTGGTTCTTCAGTCCCAGTGCTGTGGCCTTGCATAAGAGATGGAAGCTGGGCTCTTTTCCTTTCCTAGTGTGCTGTGTGACCTTGAGTAAATCACTCAACCTCTCTGGGTCTCATCTGTAAAAGGGACTGAAGACACCTGCCTCTGGGATTGTGGTAAAAAGTGATTTTAAACCATCCTCACAAATACTAACTGTTCTGAGTACAGAAGCACCACAGCTCATGTGTCCTGAGTGTTCACACTGGACAGTAGCTGCAGCCACCACTCTGCCTTAAGATTGAGACACGGGACCATGACAGGGCCTTGCATGGTCAGCCTCACTCTTCCTTCCGGCACCACTGTGTCCAGCCACTCTAGCCTCTGGCTGGTCCTCTCAGGAGTCTGCTCCTGCCTGAGGGCCTTTGCACCTGCTACAAGGGCTGTCTGGCTCCCCCCATCTCTTTGTGGCTGCCTAGATCTCTGTGAAGCCTTCAACCATCTACTTAAAACTGTGGCACCCAGTATTGTGGGTTGAATAGCATCCCCCCAAAATGTATGTCTACCTAGAACCTTAGAGAGGGACCTGATCTGGAAATAGGGGTCTGCAGAAGTAGTTAGGAGAGAATCAAGATGAGACCATATAAGATCAGGGTGGTCCTGAATCCAATCTGAGTATCCTCTCAACAGAAGGAAAGGGCACATGCGGATGAAGCCAGAGGCTGGAGGCATGCAGCCACAGCCATGGGACACCAGAGCCAGAAAGGGTGCGCACAGCCCTGCCACACTTTGACCTCAGACTTCCACTCTCCACAACTGGGAGAGAATGAGCCGTGCTGCTTAAGTCCCTGCTTTGGGACAGTTTCTAAAGCCAGCTACAGGACACCAACACCCACCCAGGCACCCTCACCCCTCCCTGATCCTTTCTCCTCAGCTCTGCTCGCCTTCTAACAAACCATAGAGCTGCTTCTTTATTACATGTAGCACCCCGTTCTGCATGGGGTATGGCCCTGCTGCACTTCAGGGCTACACCTGAGTGGTCCCCAGCCCCCTGAATTCAGTGATCAGTGAGTCACACGCCTGGTGCAGCTGCAGAGCCCCTGCTCTTGGCAACTCCCCGCATTGGGACTGAACCTCAGGCGGGTGTGACCCTGAGCCAGGTACCAGGTTTAGATGGTATCCCCCCCCCCACCAAATTAAGTCCTTTTGCTAACCCCAGCACAGGTAGACGGGATCTTATTCAGAAGAAGGTTCTTTGCAGATGTCACTAAGTTAAAGACCTTGAAGTGAGGTTGCCTTAGAATTAGGGGGACCCTAAATCTAACAGTAAGTGTCCCTATAAAAGACAGAAGAGGAGCCAAACAGGGGAGCCACATGACAACAGGCAGAGACTGGGGTGATTCAGCCATAAGCCAAGGGATGTCCGGAGCCACTAGGAGCTAGAAGA
This sequence comes from Galagoides demidoff, assembly GCA_963574575.1. NCBI lineage: Eukaryota > Metazoa > Chordata > Mammalia > Primates > Galagidae > Galagoides > Galagoides demidoff. Next base: position 20,335 of record CAUYQV010107972.1, read on the forward strand.
GACAGGAAACACCCTCCCCTGGAGCCCCTGGAGGGAGCACCGCCCTGCCCACACCCTGATGTTGAACTTCTGGCCTTCAGAGTTCTGAAAGGATCAATTTCTGTCATCTCAAGCCCCTTGGGCAGCCTCAGGAGACTCACACACTGGGTTAGGAAAACCAAAGCAGGCCCACTGCTGGGGCCAGCAGCCCTACACCCTATATGCTATGCAATAAGGCTCAGGGAGGCTGAGCTCCTCCTGCTCAAGGTGCTGCAGGGCTGTGCAGAGCTTCCCACCAAATCACAAGCCCTGCCCTCCCCTCAGGGGATGAGCACCCTCCCCGCTGGACCACCAGAGAGGGGCCAGCCACAGCAACCACTCATCCCAGCCTGACCTCTGGGATCCTTCTCTCATCCTTCTTCCCTCTCACGTCCATTGTCCTGCCAGTTCTCTGGACACCTCCCCTCACCCAGATCTCCTCTACAATCTACCTGCAGCATCCCCTCATTCCCAAGTCTCTGGAGCTCTACTCTGCTATAAGCTTTTCCTAGATTAAAAGAGCTGAGAAAAGTGGCATTCCCTTTCCTTAAAAAGTTACCTCATTTAGGGGATCAAGAAAGAAAAGCACTTGGCAATCTCATTTCCTTTAAACGCAAGTCTCCACACACTTCCTTTACCACACTGCAGGCACCCATCCCGGGAAACCCCAGGTAGACAGAGCCCACCTGACAGGCACAACTGAGACACCAGGGCTCTGCGATTGATTCTGCAGACCATGAGACTGGAGGAATTCAGGGTCAACTCTCCATCAGTGCCTTCCGATGGTCCCCAGACCCTGACCATGCCTACCTGTCACAAGGCTGAGACGGTGGCTCTGCAACACACCTCTCCAGGGGCACAGACATTCTAGGGTCTGTAGGCTCTGACAGACGCCAACACCCAGGGTAATGGGGGGCTGGGTGGCACCAGTCCTATGCTTGTCTATCTCTTGCCTCGACTTTCAAAAACCATCCTTTCAAGCAAAGTGCTTGTTTGTTCCGAATTTTTTTTTCTTTTTTATAGACAGGGTCTCACTCTGTCACCAACACTGGAGTGCAGTGCAGTGTGTATCACTCACTGTAGTCTCAAACTCCTGGGCACATGCCAGCACAACTGGCATATTTTTTTTTTTTTTTTTTTTTTTTTTTTTAGAGCTAGGGTCTCACTATGTTGCTCAGGGTGGTTTCAAATGCCTGGCTTCAAAAGATCCCCCAGACTTGGCCTCCCAAGTATCTAAGACTACAGGCATGCATCACCATACCCGGCTTCTTCCAAATTTTTAACCCGATGACTCCTAAATATTGGCCATTTAAAGTGACCCAGCCAAATGTTCTCTCCAGGTATGTGAGGTAATCACCAGCTCACACAGAGGGAGACAGAGTTGGGGAGGAGTTTGAGACTCCAAAGCATACCCTGACTTCCTGGGACTCAGCTGTTTGTAACATTCTCCTGTTCACAGAGCTTCTGGCAAACACATGACTGTTAAAATTGAGGCTATGGGGTGGGAGTTCCTGCCAAATGCTAGTTGACACACATCCTGTGGATGGTAGATACATGTAAAGGCACCACACAGGACAAAGTGGGCCTGGCCTGCACCACCAAGGCAGTGAACAGCGGGCAGTGGTCACAGTCACAGTGACACCCTGTCCAACATGTATGTGCCAAGCAGGATGTGCACTCCCCACGAGGTGTGACTTGATAAGCTCCTTGATGCTCCTAAGCAAACGATGCTATCCACTAGTCCCCAACTCAGTGTGGCCATCTGTAAACCAGAGCTCTAGACAGAGTTCCCAGGGACCACCTTGTTCCTCACTATGCAGTACCCCACCTAAGCATAATTAGCTAGTTCTTTTTGGTCCCAAATACCCAACCTGCAAGTTGCTAGGTACACTGGGATTGTTCAATGCAATTTTATGCAGTTGTTTAAATATATCTTTATGGAACTTCCCAAAAAAAGAAGGCAGATGGATGGTACACATTTTCTTCTCCCTGCAGAGATCTCTAAAATGATAGTAAAATTAAAACATATGCATATATAAACCTACAACAATGAAGAGAATGGGAGGAATGCCAGCAGAGATTTCAAAGGTTTCTGGAAAACAGACAATGAATTGAAACATGGAATTTGACATGTATGCAAAGTAAGCCATAGTAGAATGTACAGAAATAGGTCCTCCTGAATCCAGGAGGGGTACAACCTGCCCTCCAGAATCTCACAGGGCAGAGACAAACATGGGGAAAACTGTCTAGGAAAAGACCCTAGACCACAGCAAGCCAGCAGCCCAGAGGCCTCCATGAGCAAGAGCCCTGTGAGTTTCCTCTTTTATGAATGTTTTCAAATCAATACAAAACTAGAGAGAATAATATAATGAATCACCAAATGCTCATCTCCCAATCTCCACAATTATCAAAACAGGCTAATCCTATTTCATCTCATTTCTATGTGTAGGATTGAAGCAAAACACAAATATCACATCATTTACATCATTTCATTTTAACGATTTCAAGGCTCGGCGCCTGTGGCTCAATTGGCTAAGGCGCCAGCCACGTACACCTAAGGTGGCAAGTTCGAATCCGCAGCCTGGGCCCGCCAAACAACAATGATGGCTGCAACCAAAAAATGGCCCCGCGTTGTGGCGGGCGCCTGTGGTCCCAGATACTTGGGAGGCGGAGGCAGGAGACTCGCTTGAGCCCAGGAGTTGGAGGTTGCTATGAGCTGTGATGCCATGGCACTCTACCCAGGGGGATAGCTTGAGGCTCCGTCTCAAA
>CAUYQV010107975.1:0-52624 GCA_963574575.1 Galagoides demidoff
CTGGCCTTGCCATTGGAGGCTATTACTTCCAATCTTTAAACAAGGCATAAAGAAACTTCTTCTGTATATGAAAACAGTACAATGTACCCCATGTTTGCATTAATGTATACAGCTATCAATTAATAAAAAACAAACAAACAACAACTTGAACACATTTATAAATTCCCTCAATCCTGTAATATATCTAAAATAGTTCCAGAATTGCTTCATCCATACCACCACAACAAACAAAACTAAAAAAAAAAGAGAGAGATTAAGATTTGAATTACTTATCCCCTACTTCCTGAGCTCAAGACTTAAAATACGTGGATCATTAAGAAAATTTGATGGGCCAGAGAAGGTGGCTCACCCCTGTAATCCTAGCACTCTAAGAGGCTAAGGTGGGTGGATTACTTGAGCTCAAGAGTTTGAGACCAGCCTGAGCAAGAGTGAGACACCATCTTTAAAGTCTCTAAACAACAGCCGGGTTTTGTGGTGGGCGCCTCTAGTCCCAACTACTGGGGAGGCTAAGGCAAAAGGATGTCTTGAGCCCAAGAGTTTGAGGTTGCTGTAAACTATGATGCCCCAACACTACCAAGGGCAACGAAGGGAGACTCTGTTTCAAAAAAAAAAAAAGAAAAAAAAAAAGTTTGAGCCAGACTGTGTTATGGTCCATTATTTCATTATAAGAAACAAAGTTAACAGTGTCCTTTCTGATTCACTTATGCAAGTTTCAACTTGCTCGGCTTATCAGTGTTGTTGGGAGGACTTCATTTGTCTTTGTCTATGTGGATTTTAAGTTTCTTGAATTTTGTGTATCTCAAAACTTTGGAATGGTCCATGTATATATTAAAACTATGTTCCTATGCTATGTGAATGAATTCTTTTGTAATTTCTCCTATGGCACTACATTTTATTTTACACCTGAGTGAAGAGAAGTTAAATAACTATATTAGTTTGAAGAAATTAAATAAGTAAATAAGAAAGAAATTTAATAAGTAACAAAAACTGAAACTAACTTCTCCAGTGCAGCCATAATAGGGGGTTCCCAGCATAAAAACCATACTTCTAGGAGGAAACAAATCATCCAATGTTTTAATGTTGGAGAAACGAGAGTCAAAAGCTCGGATGTCCTATGTAAAATAAAATACAAAAGTAAATCATAATCAAAATTTCTATAGATTGCATATCAAGTTTTTTCCCCCCATGAGATTATGACTATGTTGCCTGTCTGTGTATATCAAATGTGAACATTTTCTACATAACACTAGCCACTAAAATTTACTGATTATTTATATGCCAGGCACTGTTCTGGATGCTTCACACGTTTATTTAGTTCATTTAATTCTCAAGACCACTCTATAACTGAGACCATTATTAGCCTCACTTTACAGATGAAACTGAGGCACAGAAGAGAGATGAATCTTTTACAAAGATATAAAAGGTATCTTTTACATCTTTTCATACAGCTAAAAAGCCAATTGAGGCAGTCTGTATTTACTGACTATGTTACACTGTATCCTCCAAATTACAAGATCACAACGTATTTTTTAAAAATGCTGTCCCCCATCATATCTACAATTATAATCACAAGAGTAAATGCCTTTTATGTTCACCAGTTTATTTAAGGCAAACAGTTTTGAATAATAAAAATCTAAAATTCAAAGATGTGAGTTAAAGCTGGGATTTTCTTTTAGAGACTAAATCCTTAAAAACAACCCACAGAGACAAGTTTTCTAAATGTACACACAGTGAATGTTAGACCACGTAATAGTCTTTGTAAAGACTAAAGTATTTTGCAAACTATATTAAATAATAATCTCTTAATTATACATTGTTGAATAGCCTATTATTTATGACTATATATTAATATGATACAGTCTTTCCTTTACATAATGTATAATAGTATACATTAAGATAAAATTGAAATCTGATGTTCACTTACCTGGACTATAGTTTGATAAACAAAAGGAACAACTTGTTTTGACCACTGTTTCTCTAGACGAACTTCACCATTTTGATTTACTTGGTATTTACGACCAGTGAGTAACTGAGCATACACAACTGCAGATGTTTCATTTATTATTATTCCTTTTCTTCTTAGGTAGCTAAAAGAAAGAATAAAAAAGAAATATACATATGTATGAGTACATACATATTCTAGGATAATATCTAAGCTACCAACTCATTGGCAAATGCTTAATGAACTTTAAACAAATATGCTAGCAGTTCTGAATTCCTGAGCTCAACCAATTCACCTGCCTCAGTCTCCCTGAGTGCTAGGATTATAGATTTGAGCCACTGTATCCGGCAACTTTTTTAGGTTTTTAACATTGCAATTCCCACTTTCTTTTTATCTGTGTTTCCCAGATATATATTTGGCAATGTGTTCTTCAAGGAACACACTGAAGCAAACCAAACATGTATTTAAAATTGTCAAAATATAAATATAAAATTGTAGATTTAGAAGGTTACTTTACTTTAGACCTTAATAACCTTGATTTTACATGTACTTCATATGATTCGCCAATAACTGAATGCCGATGGTGGTGATATAATCTAAATGCTTTTATTATTTGAATTAAGGAGCTATGGAGCCACTTAGATTTACTGAGACTTGGCTCGGCACCTGCAGCACAATGGTTATAGCATCAGCCACATACACCAACACTGGTGGGTTCAAACCCAGCGGGGGCTAATTGCAACAAAAAAAAATAGCTGGGTGTTGTGGCAGGCACCTATATAGTCCCAGCTATTTGGGAGGCTGAGGCAAGAGAATCACGTAAGCCCAGGAGTTTGAGGCTGCTGTGAGCTATGATGCCACAGCACTGCACCAAGGGCAACAGAGTGAGACTCTGTCTCCAAAAAAAAAAAAAAATTTATATATGTTTTATTTTGCTTTTTTCTTGTCAGTCATTTCCAAGTCAGAAATCTTGCATGCTAATTTTCTATTAGTGGTTACTTTTTTTTTTGAAACGGAGCCTCAAGCTATCCCCCTGGGTAGAGTGCCATGGCATCACAGCTCATAGCAACCTCCAACTCCTAGGCTCAGGCGAGTCTCCTGCCTCCGCCTCCCAAGTAGCTGGGACCACAGACGCCCGCCACAATGCCCAGCCATTTTTTGGTTGCAGCCATCATTGTTGTTTGGCGGGGCCCGGGCTGGGGATTCGAACCCGCCACCTTAGGTGTACGTGGCTGGCGCCTTAGCCGATTGAGCCACAGGCGCCAAGCCAGTGGTTACTTTTGAATAAATAAAAAAATTCATACCTCTCTGATTTTCTGAATTATATTTAGCTTATAATTTTCTCTTGTGTAACATTAGTGTTAGTACTAAAACATTAATTCTATATTTTAATAGTTTCAGTGTTCATCATCAATCCTTTATTTTTCATTTTTATTTTGTTGAGACAGTGTCACTCTGTCATCCTGGGAAGAGTGCCAGAGCATCACTGTAGCTCACATCAAGCTCAAACCCTCAGGCTCAAGCAATCCTCCTGCCTCAGCCTCCTGAGTAGCTAGGACTACAGGCACCTGCTATAATGCCACCTAGCTTTTCTACTTAGTGGAAATAAAAGTCTGCTCTTGCTTAGGCTGGTCTCAAACTCCTGAGTTCAAGCAATCTACCTACCTTGGCCTCCCAGGGTGCTAGGATTACAGGCTGTGTGTGTGAGCCACCACACAGGGCCTATCACCAATTCTTTAATAATATATTTTTTTGTTATATACCAAGTTCTTGCTTGGTAGAGGTATAGGTTTTGGAGTGCTCCCTCCAATTCTCTATAGGAACTATCTTCTCTACAATGCTCCATAAAGTACTTCCTTGCCCCTTTTCCCAGGTCTTTTCCCATTCCTAAAACTTTCCTCTGCATTACATCTTTGGCCTCTACCCCTTTATATGAAGGTTCTATCATTTCCCTATCAAATATTAATAGTAATTGTATTTTCTTACTATGTACCTCAAGGGTAGGAGAGGGTGTTGCAGTGTTCTTCTTACGACCTACCGTAACCCCCAAATCCCTAGTAGTGAACTACTCTTTCCATTCTATTGTATGTTTACCATCATCCAGGGTCATACAATGTCTGCATGATCTACCTAAGACCACAGTAACTCATTTTCATAACCTCTTTATCTCCAATAAACTTTTCTTCCATTCCACTTTTTCCACTTGTTCTTATGGCTATGACTTGAGTCTTGACATTATCCCCAACTGTTCCGCCTACAAAATCACTAATTCTAATTGTCTGATAATTTCTCTTCATTTAAGATGCTTGTTCAACCAGTTAGCTTATGACCTTTATTCAACTTCATTGTAATCTCCAAGCCATGGATCCTTCTACCTTTGCCTAGACTATTAACTATCTATTTTCTTCACTTCTTTCTCTATGCCACTTAGATTCTTTTGTCTACCATTTCAATAACATCTCAGCCATTGTTCTAAACTTCCTTGACTCTTTGTCTGCTCACTGTACCCATCTAGCAAAATCCAGCCCTGGTTAAATCTATTATCTGTCTTTTCTAGGGCTGCGACTATTGTGTAGACTGCCAAAACACAGACCAGACTGTTTCATTATAAATCCATGACCTGTAGCTTTAAAAAGGGCCATCAATACCACTTATAATTCTACCATATTTTTCTGATCATCTGATACTCTTCCATTTCCTCCAAGAACTATTTTCAAACTTCCTACACACTACTCAAATTTATAACCAACCTCCCTTTACTTCCCATTATCCTCAATAGCTAAACTCAGTATTTACTATATATAAAAAAAAGAAGGAATCAAATGAGAATGCCTCATTTTTCCCACGCCAAACACACAAACCATCTACATTTGCATCACACCCTGTAAAAATCAGAGGAGATAACCTGTAATCTATTTAGGAATCCATTTTCTTCCATCCTCAAATTTACTCTACTTTTTTTTTTGGAGACAGAGTTTTACTATGTTGCCCTCAGTAGAGTGCCAGGTGTCACAGCTCACAGCATCCTCAAACTCTTGGGCTTAAGTGATTCTCTTGCCTCAGCCTCCCAAGTAGCTGGGACTACAGGCGCCTGCCACAATGCCCAGCTATTTTTTTGTCGTAGTTGTTATTACTGTTGTTTGGCAGGCCTGGGGTGAGTTTGAACCTGCCAGCCCCAGTGTATGTGGTTGGTGCCCTAGTCGCTGAGCTACAGGCACTGAGCCTCCAATTTACTCTATTCTCTCTCCTGAATATTGCACTTCCTTTCTCATTTCTTTTTTACACATGATTAAATTGCTCTGAATAGGTCAGGTGTGGTAGCTCATGCTATAATCCTAGCATTTTGGGAGGCAGAAGTAGGAGGACTATTTGAGGTCAGGAGTTTGAGACTAGCCTGAGCAAGAACAAGACCCTGTCTCCGACAAAAAAAAAAAAAGAAAGAAAAGGAAAAATAAGCTGGATGTGGTGGCCCGACCCTATAGTCCTAGTTACTTGGGAGGCTGAGGCAGGAGAATTGCTTGAGCCCAAGAGTCTGAGGTTGCAGTGAGCCATAATGATGCCACTGCACTTTAGCCCAAGTGACAGAGTGAAACTCTGTCTCAAACAAACAGAAAACCAGACTCTGGTTCTGTAATATTAAATAATTTTTATGACACTCACTGTTCTGAAATTCCTTGTACTTCTTTTGTCCAGTTAGATTGTTCTTTATCTCCAAGGTGGACCACTTTAGATGGTGGAGCAGTTCTTCCCAAATAAAGCTTCTGTGTTCCTGGAGGTTCTTCCAAGAAAAACCTTAAAAGTTAAAATAAAATGCAAATTATATAATTTGTGACTTAACATAAAGTTCTAGTAGTTGGAGTCTTCAAAATGAAAACTATTTTATAAGATACATCAGTAAAACAAAACCAAAACCTGAAACTGTAAGAGGGAACGGTTAACAGATAAAAAAACATGGTTGGACAGAATGAGATTTAGTGTTGCGTAGCACAACAGGGCAACGATAATTTATTTTATATTTCAAAATAACTAAGAGTGGAATTGTAAAGTTCCTAAAGTAAAGAAAGGACAGGCTGGGTGACTCACACTTGCAATCCTAGCAATTTGGGAGGTCAAGGTAAGTGGAATGCTTGAGCTCAGGAGTTTGAGACCAGCCTGAGCAAGAGTGAGACCCCATCTCTACTAAAAATAGAAAAACTAGTTGGGTGTTGTTGCTGATGCTTATAGTCCCAGCTATTTCAGAGGCTAAGAAAAAAGAATTGCTCAAACCCAAGAATCTGAGGTTGCTGTGAGCTAATATGCCACTGCACTCTCCTCGGGGTTACAAACTAAGACTCTGTTTAAAGAAAAGAAAAAAATTAAATGATAAATACTTGAGGTGATAGATATCACAATTACCCTTATTTGATCAACAATACACATTGGTTGTATAAAAATATGTACAAATATACCCCATTAGACAAGTACAACTATTATGTTTATGTATCCATAATCAAAAATTAAAAATTAACTAAAACACTAAAAGTAATATGAAATGCAGAACAAAGACTTGTCAAACATTTCAATTGAAATTTAAAAGCATGGGAAGGATGAAGGAGGATGAAAAGAAGATGGTTAATGGGTATAAATATTTTAGTTAGACAGAAGGAGTAAGTTGTAGTGTTATATAATAGCACAGTAGGGTGATTATCATTAACAATAATTTATTATATATTTCAAAATAACTAAAAGAGGGAATTTTTTTTTTTTGAGACAGGGTCTCACCTTGTCACCCTTGATAGAATGCTGTGATGTCATAGCTCACAGCAACCTCCATCTCTTGGGCTTAAGTGATTTTCTTGCCTCAGCCTCCCAAGTAGCAGGGTCTTGCCTGACTTTTTTTTTTGTTTTTTTTTAGAGATGGGGTCTTGCTCTGGCTCAGGCTGGTCTTGAACCTGTGAGCTCAGTGCAATCCACCCACCTCAGCCTCCCAGAGTTCTAGGATTACAGGCATGAGCCACCATACCCAGCCTAAAAGAAAGGATTTAAAATGTTTCCAACACAAAGAAATGATAATTTTTCGAGGTGACAGATATCATAAATACCCTGATTTGATCATTACACATTGTAAGCATGTATCAAAGAATCAAAATACAATGTACCCCATATATACTTATAGTTATCATGTATCAATTAAAAATTTAAAAGCAAATTATTTTTTTCTTTAAGAAACTAAACTATATAATAAAAAAAATTTTGAGCCCAGGTGTGGTGGATCATGCCTGTAATTTCAGCACTCTGGGAGGCAGAGGCAGGTGGATTACTTGAGCTCAGGAGTTTAAGACCAGTCTGAGTAAGAGTGAGACCTCATCTCCACTAAAAATAGAAAAATTAGCTGGGCACTGTAATAGGTGCCTATAGTCCCAGTTATTTGGGAGGCTGAGGCAAAAGGATTGCTTAAGCCCAAGAACATGAGGTTGCTGTGCGCATGATGCCATGGCACTCTTTACCTAGGGTGACACAGTGAAACTGTCTCAATTAAAAAAAAATATTTTTTTGCGAGTTTATAAACACTCCCCCCCACCAAAAAAAAAAAAGTAATATTACCTATAAAGTATTTTTGCCAAAACAGTTCAACCTGAATCTAATCAAGCCACTAGTGTTAACTTCTAGTTTATAAAAAGTATGTGGGATGGAGCACTAACTTAAATGAGGAAACAATAGGGTAAACCTGAAATTCTACAAAATAATTGGCATAGATTCTTCTTTTTTTTTTTTTCTTGGCTGGGGCTGGGTTTGAACCCACCACCTCCGGTATATGGGACCAGCGTCCTACTCCTTTGAGCCACAGGTGCTGCCCAGCATAGATTCTTCAAAAAAGAAAAGGGCAAGGAAATAATCTCAAAGTTTGGCAAGGTCCTAAGGTATAAAATCAATAAAAATCAATTATGTTTCTATATACTAGCTGGGGAAATAAATTTAAAACACAGATGCTCTAAGAAAAATGAAATACTTATGTATAAATCTAACAAAACAGGTACATGATCAGTATTATGTAAAAAACAAAAAAAAATTTTTTTTTTTTTTTTTTTTTTGAGACAGGAGCCTCAAGCTGTCCCCCTGGGTAGAGTGACGTGGCATCACAGCTCACAGCAACCTCCAACTCCTGGGCTCAAGTGAGTCTCCTGCCTCAGCCTCCAGAGTAGCTGGGACTACAGGCGCCTGCCATAACATCAGGCTATTTTTTGGTGGCAGCTGTCATTGTTGTTTGGTGGGCCTGGGCTGAATTTGAACCTGCTGCCTTGGGTGTACATGGCTGGTGCCTTAGCCACTTGAGCCACAGGCACCGAGCCAAAAAAACAAAACATTTTGAAAGAAATCAAAGACCTAAATAATGGAGAAAGGTATTGTGTTCATAGATTAGAGACTCAACATAGTATAGATATTAAATCTCCTCAAATTAATCTATAGGTTAATACAATTCTAGTAAATTCAAGATTATTTATAAATATAGAATTTTAAAATGTATATGAAAAGGCAAAAGATCCAGAAAGCTAAAACAATTATGGAAAGGTAAAAATAATGTCGAAAGGATCACTACCTGATTAAGGCTTATTACATAGTCACAGTAATCAAGACAGTGTGATAGTGATAAAAAATGATGGAAAAGACTACAAAACTCAGAAGGAGACCCACATAAATATGTCTTAACTCTTGACAAAGGCATGAAAGCAATCTAAAAGGAAGAAGAGTCTTTTCAGCAAATGACAGTAGAGCAACTGAACATTCATAGCAAGTATGTGAAACTTGATCTAATCTCATACAAAATATAATTAAAAATGGATTACTGATTTATTGTAAAATGAGACAAAACTATAAAGTTTATTTATTTATTTTTTTGAGACAGAGCCTCAAGCTGTCTCCCTGGGTAGAGTGCTGTGGCATCACAGCTCACAGCAACCTCCAATTCCTGGGCTCAAGCGAGTCTCCTGCCTCCGCCTCCCAAGTAGCTGGGACCAAGGCGCCTGCCTCAACGCCCGGCTATTTTTTGGTTGCAGCCGTCATTGTTTGGCGGGTCCAGGCCGTCAGCTCAGGTGTACATGGCTGGCACCTTAACTGCTTGAGCCACAGGTGCCGAGCCAAAACTATAAAGTTTACAAAAAAAAACTATCAGAGAAAAATCTTTGGTACTTATGGGTAGGTAAAGAGTTCTTAGATACAACACCAAAAGCATAGAAAAAAATTTGATAAGTTGGAGTTGATCAAAAAAGTAGTGTAACTGAATTTTGATGATTAAAAAAATCCTCAAGATGGGCAGCATCTGTGGCTCAAGGAGTAGGGCAGTAGCCCCATATACCGAGGGTGGCCAGTTCATGCCTGGCCCTGGTCAAAACTGCGAAAAAAAAAGAAAAAAAAATCCTCAAGATTTTAGAAAGAAAAGCAGATACTGACAAATGCAAAAAACTATCCTGGCATTGGTTCCGCATCCACAGCACAGTGGTTATGGCGCCAGCCACATACACCAAGGCTGGCAGATTGGAAACTGGCCTGGGCCAGCTAAACAACAACTGCAACAACAACAATAAAATAGCCAGGTGTTGTGGAGGGTGCCTGTAGTCTCAGCTACTTGGGAGGGTAAGGCAAGTGAATCACTTAAGCCCAAGATTTGGAGGTTGCTGTGAGCTGTGATATCAAAGCACTCTACCAAAGGTGACACAGTGAGACCCTGTCTCAAAAAAAAAAAAAAAAAAAAGAACAACAACAAAAAAATCTATACTGGTATTGAGTTTTCATCACACAGGACAGAAAACAATTAGGAAGTGTATGCAGAGCTCTATAGGAAAATGGAAAAATGACTGGGCCCCTTAAATTATAAGCTTATGTGTAAAGAAAAGAAATAAAAAGATATTTGACAGGTAGTAATTCAGAAAACACAACATCCAGGTGGCACCTGTGGCTCAGTGAGTAGGGCCCCAACCTCATATACCAAGGGCCAAACTGCAAACAAAAAAATAGCTGGGTGTTGTGGCAGGCACCTGTAGTCCCAGCTACTTGGGAGACTGAGACAAGAGAATTGCCTAAGCCCAAGAGCTGGAGGTTGCTGTGAGCTGTGACGCCATGGCATTCTATCAAAGGTGACAAATTGAGACTCTGTCTCTTACAAAAAAAAAAGAAAAAAAAAAAGAAAACACAACATCCATTTACTTTCTCTGAAAAAAATTTACTTCAGAAAGTGCTAGCCACATGAAAAATAATGAAAGAATAAGTAATCAGAAGACAAGATTTATATAAAATTATGATAAAAAATGACAAAGAATAACTTATCTAAATATTCATCAATGAAAATGATTGTGAACTTGCATAAAATTCTATAAAATTGGCTTGGTGCCTGTGGCTCAAGCGGCTAGGGCGCCAGCCACATATACCTAAGGTGGCGGGTTTGAATCCAGCCCACATCTGCCAAACAACAATAATGGCTGCAACCAAAAAAAAATAGCCAGGTGTTGTGGCAGGCACCTGTGATCCCAGCTACTTGGGAGGCTGAGACAGGAGACTTGCTTGAGCCCAGGAGTTGGAGGTTGCTGTGAGCAGTGAAGCCATGGCACTCTACCCAGGGGGACAGCTTGAGGCTCCGTCTCAAAAAAAAAAAAAAATTCTATAAAATTTTTCTTAAAATACAAGATATGGGCCTTAAAAATTACCATATTAAATGAAACTCAGAAAGGGCATAGTAAAGGGAAGGTTACATATGTTCTAAATTCTTGTTAGAAAGATAAACATATTTGCTAAATATAATGATAACCACTGCTAGATACGAAATAGAATAATTTCCAAGCCATTGAAAAGAAAAAGAAAAAAAAAATAATGCACATCTAAAATACTTAAAGGAATATATAATAAATTCAGTAGATGAACTTCTGAGTGGTGTTACTAGAGGACTTTTGTTTTCATTATAGAGTGTAAATGTGCTTACCATAATTTTTATCAGTTAAGAAATGAATCAAATAACAAAACAAATATAAGTTTGAAACATTATAAATCAAATCTTACTTTGTTTCTCCATCTGATACTGCCACAACTCTAGCTTCTTCAAGGTGAGGCCAATTAACAAAGACAGATTTTCCAAGCACTGATGAAGCTACATTTTCTATACTCTTAAAGCAAAAGCAGAGAAAGCTCATTCATGGTCAGGTCCAAGAGTAAATTTTACATAGGCAACATTTTCCAATCTCCATTTAAGTTTCTTAAATTGTAAAATGCATAAGCTGGATTACCTGCTCTACAAAATTCCATCCAGTTGTAAAATTCTATAATTCTACTCATTAGATAAATATAGAATTGGATAATCATCTTGCTTATTTCCTTCATAGTAACTGAGAAAAGTGAAAAGAATAGCAGAAACGGGCTGAGCGCCTAAAGCTCAGCAGCTAGGGTGCCAGTCACATTCACTGGAGCTGGTGGGTTTGAATCCAGCCCAGGTCTGCCAAACAACAATGACAACTACACCCAAAAAATAGCCAGGCATTGTGGCAGGCACCTGTAGTCCCAGCTACTTGGGAGGCTGAGGCAAGAGAATCGTTTAAGCCCAAGAGTTTGAGGTTGCTGTGAGCTGTGACACCAAAGCACTCTACTGAGGGCGACACAGTGAGACTCTGTCTTAAAAACAAACAAAAAACCTCAGCAGAAACGTCTAGAAAAGAGCTACTTGTTTGATATTAAATACTCAGATATTTAAAACAGAATCTAAGAAACAGGACCTCATCTCAGTTTATGGAGGTGTAATTTAAAAATGAGTATTAGACTTAAATTCAGGAAATATGGGTCCAAATTTGGGTTCCAACTCGTTAGCTATGGAATCCTAGGAAAATCATTTAATCACACTGGGCCTCAGTTTTCTTTTATGAGAAAAAAGGATAACAACTACCTTAAAAAGTTGAGAATAAAAGAAAATAATACATACAAAGCCTTTGGCAAACGGTAAAATGCTGTACAAATATTCTGTATGAAATAATACCTTAAGTAAAAATTCTAGTTTTAAAAAGAAACTGTACTATCCAATTCCACTTATAGTTAATATAAAATTTCTAATAGAAATTAAAGTTTAAATATAAATTTTCATCTACCTTTTTTCAGTTTAATACCTTTAATCATTACTAACAAATATTTACTTAATGATTAGAGATTATTTTGGCCAGGTGCAGTGGGTCATGCTTGTAATCCTAGCACTCTGGAAGGCTGAGGTGGAAGAATTGTTCAAGCCGGGAAGTTTGAGAGTGGCCTGAGTAAGAACAAGACCCTGTGTGTACTAAAAACAGAAAAATTATTTGGTGTCATGGAGTGTGCCTATAGTCTGAGCTACTTGAGAGCTCAGAGGTAGGGCAGGAGGAATGCTTGAGCCCAGGAGTTTGAGGTTGCAGTGTAAGAAAGACCAAAAAAAAAAAAAAAAAAAAAAAAAAAGAGATGATTATTTTTATGGTTTGGGAAAGGTAACTTTTTATTTTGATCTTTCTTCATTTGAACATACAAAACAATGGAATAACTATTTTGATAAATAAAACAACTTTCAATATTAGAACTAGACTCTAATTATCCTTTTCTCTTCAATACATCTATATCTAATTTCACTCTCCCACATTTTCTTTTAATTTTTGAAGAAAAAGTGGTCTTCTTTTCACAGATTAATCCTTTCATTTAAGCCACAGATGTAATCCCTCATTCCCTCACATAGGGTCTTGTTATTATAAACACCCTTTGTCCTTTATAGCAGCTTTAAAACCTCCTTTCTCCATTAGCTCTATCTCCCTTTTGTGTGTATTTGGATGAGTCAGCTGCCTCTTCTCTGTTACCAGCCTTTTTTTCAATGATAAAGTTACTGACCAAAGGGTTAATACCTGCTTAGCTTTACTTCCTATCTACCTAGACCTAACCCAGTCCTAAGGAATTCTGCCACCAACAATCTACTGGAATAAAATTCTCAGTGGCCAACAATGATGCTGTAAAAGAAATTAACAGACCTCATTTTAATTTTTAATTCTTCAAATTTGTGCTGTATAAACCCCTTCCTCCATGCTTCTGTGATACTACTTAGCCTGGGAATCATTCTTTCTTACCTCTCTGTTTCCCATGTCACTTTTCCATCTTTTTTTTTTTGAGACAGAGTCTCACTTTGTCACCCTTGGTAGAGTGCTGTGATGTCACAGCAACCTCCAACTCTTGGGCTTAAGTGATCCTCTTGTCTCAACCTCTCAAGTAGCTGGGACTTTAGGCACCTGCCACAATGCCCAGCTATTTTTTGTTGCAGTTTGGCCAAGGCTGGGTTTGAACCAGCCATCCTCGGTATATGGGGCTGGTGCCCTACCCACTGAGCCACAGGCACCGCCCCACTTTTCCATCCTTTATAATTATGGGTATTTTATCCTGAGACCATAAATATTCTGTGTACAATTTCTTTAAGGAAATGAGCTCAAGGCCTCAGCCATGAACTTTCTGTTGACAATATCCCTATTTCCCTCCATACTCTAGCTCCAGGTATTCAACAGTATATAAATAGCCTTTCTAAACTGAGGTTTTTCATCAGAATGAGAGAACCCAAAAAATGATCTAGTTTCTCATTCTGCTTAGGATGGTATGTAACTAGTACCTTCTAAGTGCACAGAAGATAGTTTATTACATGAAATCAATGACTTAGGACATCAGGACTTACATCTCTTGTAGAATACCAGTTAAGAAAGGCTGGCAGGGCAGCTCCAGTTAAACGTCCTAGTACCACCTTAAAATTCCATCATTATTTATCATTAATTCTCCTAAACCAGCCACTCCCTTATTTTAACTTTTGTAATCCAGAAAACTGTAATTATTTTCTAAGTAATTAGCCTGGATATCTCAGTGTAATAAATATTTTTTTCTCTTTTCACCTGCCATATTTGAGCAAATGAAACTTGATTTTATTTTGTCTTATTCATCTAAACTTACTGCTACTTATTCCACAGTTTAGATGCTATTATACAATGCTATGGCCATCTTCATTTCTCTTTTGTGCAAATTAGTCCATTATACCACCGCCAAACTAATCTTTATGAAAAATATAGATTTCAAGGTAACAGTCACAGAGAAAAAAAGTCTAAATTCCTTAGCCTGATATTCAAGGTATACCATAATCTGGACTTGATCTGTTTTTTTTTTTTCTTTCCTTTTTTTTTCTTTTTGAGACAGACTCTCACTTTGTTGCTATTGGTAGACTGCCATGGCATCATAGCTCACAGCAACCTCAAACTCTTAGGCTCCAGTGATTCTCTTGCCTCAGCCTCCCAAATCGCTTGGACTATAGGGATCCACCACAACATCCTGTTATGTTTTAGAGATGGGGTCTCACTCTTGCTCAGGCTATAATCCTGAGCTCAGGTGATCCACACACCTCACCCTCCCAGAGTGGTAGGATCACGTGTGGCCTTGATCTGGTTTTTTCAATCTTATCTTCTAAGTCATCTTCTCAAATATATTACTAAAAAAGTATTAGGAAATATTTCAGACTAGAAAATGACTGAAAACAGTAAGATAATGTACCCATTTATTTTTGACTAAAATTACCAGCTCATGATATTTATTTTAACTAGAATGCCTTTCCTCTCATTTTCTCATTTTTGTCCTAACCTGTTTTTTAGCACCCAGCTCAAGAATACTCTCCTGTTGGGTGGCACCTGTAGCTCAGTGGGTAGGGCGCCGAGGGTGGCAGGTTTGAACCGGACTGGGCCAGCTGGACAACAATGACAACTGCAAAAAAAATAGCTTGGCTTTGTGGTGGCACATGTAGTCCCAGCTATGTGGAAGGCTGAGGCAAGAGAATCGCTTGAGCCCAAGAGTTGGAGGTTGCTGTGAGCTGTGATGCAACAGCACTCTACTGAGGGTGACATAGTAAAACTCTGTCTCAAAAAAATATATATTCTTGTGTACAAGTGTGTATTAAACTTTTGCCTTGACTGAGTGTGGTGGATTGTGCCTACAATTCTAGCACTCTGGGAGGCCATGGCGGGAGGATCACCTAGACAAGCCTGAGCAAGAGTGAGACCTTGTCTCTACTGAAAAATAGAAAAATTAGCTGGGTGTGGTGGTAGGCACCTGTAGTCCCAGCTACTTAAAAAGCTAAGGCTAAGCAAAACTCCTTTTGAACCTAGGAGTTTGAGGTTGCTAGGAGTTAGGCTAACGTACCAGCACTCTAGCCTGGGGTAAGAGAGTGAGACTCTGCCTCAAAAAAATTAAGTTAAATAAAATTTAAAAGAAAAAAACACCTTTGGTTTGTACAGTGCATCTCCTTTGAAAACTGCATCACATTTATGTGGGTTCTTGAACTGTCACTTAATTTGCATAAATGTTTCTTGGCATTATCCTTATTTAGACTATAAACTTTTGGAGTTATAACATATACCTCTTTGGTAAACCTTTAGCAGCTATAGTTTTATTCATAATAAACATCTAATACATGAATTATAAATAAAATACTTACAAGTTCATCTGATTCTGCATTCATTAAGATTTCTAACATCATGTTTTCTCCACGACTGCTTTGCTGGAATACTTGAACACCACTTTTCTTTAAAAAAAACTTTAAAAGAATTCAAAGAATTGAATTTTAATTCTTTTTCCATATTCAAAAAATGAAAAATTATGAATAAATAAATAAATAGCCACTGACTTTGTGTTTGATGTTTTTCAGAGTAGGAAATCCGCAGAAATATAATGCCTTTTGGTCAACCTTGGTTATTTTGTTCTTGTTTATGTCCACACGCCAAGCATCTAATGATATTATTTTGTACCTAGATAATAAATCAAAGTATTTTATTTAAAATTCACACATTACAAGTGATTACAGTTTTCCAACTTTCCCTTGAATATTTTGTAGGGGTCACCCTTGCTTTTAAAGAAGAGAAACACAACTAGTCCCGCTGGGACAGAGAAAATAGGTTAGGTGCAGAGGTTCACGCCTGTAATCCTAGCACTATGGGAGGCTGAGGCAGGTAGATTGCTGTAGCTCTTGAGTTTGAGACCAGCATGAGCCAGAGCAAGACCCCATCTCTTAAAAAAATAGCCAGGCGTTGTGGCGGGCGCCTGTAGTCCCAGCTACTCAAGGGGCTGAGGTAAGTGCATGGCTTGAGCCCAAGAGTTTGAGGTTGCTGTGAGCTATAATGCCACGGCCCTCTACTGGGGGTAACCAACTGACACTCTATCTCAAAAAAAAAAAAAAAAAAAAGACAGAGCAGGACAAGAACTCAGCTTCTCTGCTGTTATCAGTCCAGACATAATCATGCCTGCAGGCTACTAAGTGCAGGTTTCTCCCATTAATTCAAAACAAAACTTAATTCATTTAAAAAATAAAGTACAGAGCATAATGCAAATCTTTATATCCCTCATGTTCTAAAACCTAGGATGGAAAACAAACATTTTATCTTTTTCTTTGCTTTATAGAAGGAAAAATGATAACTGAGAGATGCTTACCTAATTTGCAACTCAACTGACATGTGGGTAGAATATTTGCAGGGAAGATGAAAGAAGAAAAAACAAGGGAGATGTTTTAATGAGGAAGAGAAAGAAAAAAATGGGCGAGAAAAGGGGGGGCTCTTTTATTCTTCTTCTCCTTTTTCATTTGGTGATGGGGGATATTTTTCATTTGGTGATGGGGGATATGAGTCAATCAAAGTCACAGCGCATCAAATAATGCTGGAGGTAGAGACATTAACAATGGAAACAAAAATTCACATATCCGCTTGAGGAAGGCAAAGGGCAAAGATATACATTAGAGAGAAAAAATACAAACAAATTTAACAGAAGAAAAGCCTGAAGTAGAATTTGACCAAAGTGAAGAATGACAGAAACAAGTGTGAATGAAACTTAATTACAACTGACAGTAACAGTCATAAACTATTCATTAATTCTCCAAAGAGACATTCAAAGCTTTTGGGGGAGGGGAGTCGTTGTCAGGGGGCTCTTCTGTTGTTGAAAGCATATCAAATAGCACTACCTTGTACAACATCGTTCTACAGCAGGGAACTTTTCTGGCCATGGAGAAGGATAGGTGAACTCTGTATCTCCATCATACCAGCACATTAGGCATTCACTATGTTGATTTCTTTTCTTCTCTTCCTTTTTGAGGGAGTGATTGCATGCCTCCATGGCTTCCAACAATCGTTTCTAAATATAAAGATTACAGAGAATGGTTAAAAGTGTAAAAATTCTGTAATCTCCACATACAGACTAAATCTTTTCCCTCCATATACTGAATCACTATGCTCTTAAAAAACAAAATCTAAACTAATGAACTTTTACATTTTATTACCTAGAAAAATAATATGCTATTTATTGTTTCAAAAGGCCCAAGAGTATTGTTGCCACCACAAACTCCTCTGAATCTCTTATTCCAACAGTAGCCATTAAGAACAGCAGCAAAAATATCAAATTTTAAATATGAATTTAATCACAATTATTGCATCATAATTCATATAGCATTAATCTCTTTGTAAATTCTGCAGTGGTACAGTAACATCCATCTTTCCAAATTAACTTTTACATTAACATAATTCTAATCAGAATACATATTCACAGTTTAGGTATAAGAAAAAGAAAAAATGATGTTAGTGTTCAGATGAAAGAATGAATGTGTGAACAGCAAAAAGTAACTGGAAACTTGCCTTACCAGATATTATCCACTTTTTATAAGGCTACTGTAATCAAAGATAAGAGTTAAATAGATCCAAATCTATATGTCAAAATGTACTATTACTAATGTTTAAATAATGATATTGCTTTAACTAAGTAGCTGGCTAAAAAAAAAGCACGCACATTTCCAAATTTCCACTATATATAAAAACAAGTACCACAATAATAAGACAATATCAGAAAAAAATGTAGGAGAGTATTGATTATTTGGAATGATAAACTCTTATTTAAGCAAGACACAAAAAACTTAGCCTTGGCTGGGCATGGTGACTCAGACCTGTAATACTAGCACTCTGGGAGGTCAAGGCGGGTGGATTGCTTGAGCTCATGAGTTTGAGACCAGCCTGAGCAAAAGCAAGACCCTGTCTCTACTAAAAATAGAAAAACTGAGGTAAGAAGATTGCTTGAGCCCAAGAGTTGGAGGTTGCTGTGAACCATGACATTCTATCCAGGGCGATAGCTTGAGACTCTGTCCCCACCTCTCCCAAAAGACAAAAAAAAACCGGCAAAACTTAGCCTTAAGGGAAAAGATTTTTTTTTTTTTTTTTGAGACATATTCTCAAACTGTCACCCTGGGTAGAGTGCTGTGGCATCATAGAGCAACCTCCAACTCCTGGGCTTCAGAGATTCTCTTGTCTTAGTCTCCCAAATAGCTGGGATTACAGGCACCTGCCACAATGCCCGGCTATTTTTTGGTTGTAGTTGTCATTGTTGTTTGGCAGGACCGGGCTGGATTCGAACCCTCCAGCTCTGGTGTATGTGGCTGGTGCCTTAGCTGCTTGAGCTACAGCCCCTGAGCCAGAAAAGATTTTTTTAATTAAAGAAAATGTACATGATAGAAGATGCTATATACAAATCAAGAGATAAATATGATACTGGGAAAACTAATCCTAATATACAAAACAGCTAAAAATCAAAATAAAGAAAATGGAAGGGAGAGAGAATATAAATAAGCAATTTACAAAAGAGAAAATGCAACAGTTACACATACATACAAATCTACTCAATAAAAACAGATATATATACCAATGCAATAAAATAGAAAGCCCAAAATAAATACATGATTTACAGTTGACAGAGGTGTCAACAACACAAAATAGGGTAAGGACTGTCTCTTCAATAAATGGTGTTGTGACAACTAAATGTCCACATGCAGAGAAATGAAACTGGACCCCTATTGAATAGCATATATGAAATCAACACAAAATGGATAAAAAGCTTAAACCTTACATTGTTAAAATTACTGGAATAAAACACAG
This sequence comes from Galagoides demidoff, assembly GCA_963574575.1. Lineage (NCBI taxonomy): Eukaryota > Metazoa > Chordata > Mammalia > Primates > Galagidae > Galagoides > Galagoides demidoff. The sequence goes on from CAUYQV010107975.1 coordinate 18,886, forward strand.
GGAAAAAGTCTTTTTACACTAGTCTGGGCAATAATTGGATACAACTGGTGACCTGGTTGAATTACTAAAGTCACTGTAGGGGTAAAGTACATGGCATAAACAATATTTTTGATGAGAATTTCAGCTAAAAGATGAACAGAACAATTGTTAAGGAATAATAAAACCTTGCAGTTGTCACCTAGTCAGTGCTGCTTCAGTAAGCACAAGCTATAGGTATAAAACGTTTGTGAAAGTGATCTGAAAACATGTTCTTGGTGATCTATGCCTTTGTGTTAGCATAATAATGGACTGGTAAGAAATTCACTCCTGGCCTGGCCGGTGGATTGCCTGAGCTCACAGGTTCCAGACCAGCCTGAGCAAGTGCCAGACCCTGTCTCAAAAAAAAAAAAAAAAAAAACCCAGGTGTTTGTGGCAGGTGCCTGCAGTCCCAGCTACTTGGGAGGCCAAGACAAGAGAATCGCTTGAGCCCAAGAGTTTGAGGTTGCTGCGAGCTATTATGTCATGGCACTCAACTAAGGTTGACAAAGTGAGACACTGTCTCAAAAAAAAAAAAAAAAAAAAAAAACCAGAAAGAAATTCAAGAAATTCACTCCTTGAAAACAGACAGGATGAAAGTTTTTGCCAATCACAGCAGGTTTACATTTAATATATGCCTGCATAAGCACATTCAAGCAGTTACTTTGTTTTTGGTATCCTTAAGTGGGCTGTCTTATCAGCTGTACTTAATATTTGTGGGGCAGTATCACTGAAACAGTGATGTTCTGTCAACATTATAGACTTAATCTGATGTCAGGCATTCATCAGCAATGACCCTGGGAAACGTGGCAATTACTTTCTTTGCTGATTGTGATAAGCAGATGCTTTAGCACAACCAAACCTTTTAAAATTTGATGTTGTTTTCTCTTAAATTTCTGCAACTAGTTTGTTGAATGTTCATAGTTCTCTTCAAATTTTAGTTCTCTGCAATAGATCTTTGCTTGTTTCGTTATCAGCATAGCATTGAGTGGCATGTATTCATTGCAGTGCTGATGAATACGATCTTTTAACACATGATTGATATCTTCATTTTTAGCTTTATGAAGTATTTTTCTATTTTTCATTAACTTTTGATCATCACTTTCAGCACAGAACTTTAACAACTTATATTTCCATTTCTTCAGGTCATATATAGTGGTCATTCCAAAACTGGAATCTTCTGTAAGATATTTCACACTTCCACTACTGTCCCGTTTCTCCAATAGCTTCACTCTGTGTATTGTAAGTAAACATAAATGCTTTCCTTTTTTATCACTGTATCCATACAGGTACCTGCACGCTTTTTTGACATTTTCAGTAATACCTTCTAACCACAGAGCAAAAAATAAGTAAAAAACCGGGGAGCGATGCATGTAGGACTTGGTACCATGTGGGGCATCAATAGTGTGCCTGACCCGTACAAGTACCATTTTTTACCTTTGTGGGTGTGCTTGTGTAGGAGAAATTGAGTGTGCACGGAAAACAGATCAAAGGTAAAGGGGGCTGGGAAAGTCTTTTTTCTGGTGGGAATACTGAATAAACTGTATGTTGTATATCTGCATTTTAACATTGACCTTTCTCATGAGGTCAAGTATAGAATTTTCAATTTGTGGAATCATACCAATACTCAAAAGCTTTGGATTTTAAAGCATTTCAAATGTCAAGTTTTAAGAGATTAGGGATGGTTAACCTATATAGCACAACAGGCTTACCTATTCTCCTGTTCCTCCTTGGATCCTATGATGGATATCTGATTAACTTTATGAGAAACTACCAGGTAGACAAACAAAGGGCTTATACCATTTTATCTTCCACTATCAGTGTATGAAAATTTCAGGCTGAGCACAGTGGCTCACACCTGTAATCCCACCATTTTAGGAGGCTGAGTGAGGTAGGAGGATTGCTTAAGCCAAAGAGTTTGAGACTAGCCTGGGCAATACAGGTTTTTCTACCTAAAAACCTGCCGGGGGCCCGTCACAGTGGCTCATGCCTATAAGCCTAGCACTCTGGGAGGCCGAGGTGGGGGGGTGGTAAATCACCTGAGCTCATGAGTTTGAGACCAGCCTGAGCCAGAGCAAGACCCCTTCTCTAAAAATAGCTAGGCGTTGTGGTAGGTACCTATAGTCCCAATTACTTGGGAGGCTGAGGCAAGGGGATCATATGAGCTGGAAGAGTTTGAGGTTGCTATGAGCTATGACACAAGTGTACTCTACTGATGGCCACAAAATGAGACTATGTCTCATAACACAAAAAACAAACAAACAAAAAACCTGTTGGGATTTTTACTGGAGTATACAGAATTTAAAGACCAATTTGGGGCTCGGCACCTGTAGCACAGTGGTTAAAGTACCAGCCACATACACCAAGGGTGACGGGTTCAAACCTGGCCTAAGCCAGCTAAACAACGACAACTCTAACAACAACAACAAGAAAATAGTCAGGTGTTGTGGCAGGCGCCTGTAGTCCCAGCTACTTGGGAAGCTGAGGCAAGAGAAATGCTTAAGCCCAAGAATTGGAGGTTGCTATGAGCTGTGACACCATGGCACTCTACCAAGGGTCACATGAAACTCTGTCTCCATAAAAAAAAAAAAAAAGATGGTGCCGCCTATGGCTCAGTGAGTAGGGTGCCAGTCCCACATACGGAGGGTGGCAGGTTCAAACCTGCCCCCAAACAAAATGCAACAAAAAAATGGCTGGTGTTGTGGTGGGCACCTGTAGTCCCAGCTACTCGGCAAGCTGAGGTAAGAGAATCACCTAAGCCCACGAGCTGGAGGTTGCTGTGAGCTGTGGCACCACAGCACGGAGGGTGACAAAATGAGACTGTCTCTTAAAAAAAAAAAAGGAAAGAAAAAGACCAATTTGGGAATAATTTGCATCTCAACAACAATAAGTCTTCTAATCCAAGAACATATTATATTCTTTCATTTATTTAGGTTTTCTATCTTTCAATACTGTTTATAGTTTTCAGGGCAGAGGGCTTATATGTATGTTATAAAACCTATAACTATATATTTTATATTTTTAATGCTATTTTAACTAAAATTTTAAAAACTATTGATTTAAAATTTTTTCTATTTTCCAATGGTTTGCTGCTAGTATGCTGTATACAATTAGCTTCTATATTAGTGTTTTGTAAATACTAATGTCACCTATAAATAAAATTTTACTTCTTCCTTTCCAATCTGCATGTCTTTTACTTCTTTTTAACTTGACCTCCAGTAAAATATCGGAGAGAAGTGGTTTAGAATGGACTTCTTGGCTCGGTGCCCGTAGCATAGTGGTTATGGAGCTAGCCACATACACTGAACCTGGCGGGTACAAACTGAGCCCAGCCCTGCTAAACAATAATGCAACTGTGACAAAAATATAGCCGGGTATTGTGGTGGGCACTTGTAGTCCCAGCCACCTGGGAGGCTGATGCAAGAGAATTGCTTAAGCCCGGGAGTTTGAGGTTGCTGTGAGCGGTGACACTACAGCACTCTACTGAGGGTGACATAGTGAGACTCTGTCTCACAAAAAAAAAAAAAAAAATAGACTTCTTTTCCTATTCTTGATTTTACAGGAAAAATGGTCACTTTTTTACTACTAAGTATATACCTTTTATCAAGTTGAGGAAGTTCTCTGTTATTCCCTGTTTGTTTCTATTAAAATTAGATGTTGAATTTTGATAGAATGGCAAATTACATTGCAAAGTAACTTTGTTTTTCTAAAATAAATTCCATTTGGTCATGAGTATTATGCTTCTTATATAATGTTGGATCCCACCTTGTGTTATTTCCTTAGAAGTTTTTGTATTCACTTTTAAGGGGTATATCAGCCAATACTTTTCTTATAATGCTACTATTTAGTTTGGGTATCTGAAATATACTGGTATAAGAAAATGCTAGGAAGTGAATCTTCCTTTTCTATTTCTTTTTTTGAGATAAGGTCTCTGTAACTGCAGGTAGAGTGCCATTGCATAATAGCTCACAGTAATCTCAACCTCAAACTCTTGGGCTCAAGTGATCCTCTTGCCTCAGCCTCCTTAGTAGGTGGACTACAAGTGCCTGCCACAAAGCCTGGCTATTTCTAGAGACAGGGTCTCACTCTGGCTCAGGCTGGTCTCAAACTCTGAGTTCAAGCATTCTACCCGCCACAGCTTACCAGAGTGTGAGGATTACAGGCATGAGTCATCAAGACTGGCTTTTCCTCTTCTATTTTCTAAAAGTTTGCATGAGATTGCATCACTTCTTTCTTAAATTCTGGCTAGAATTCACAAGTGAAAACATCTGGGCCTAGCAGGTATATAACTATTCAGATTTTTATATCTCTTTCTGTCACTTTTGCTAAATTATGATAAATATGTTCATCTAAGATGTGGAATTTATGCCATACGGTCGATCATGTTTCGTAACTATCTTTTTTACTATAGGGAAGAGCTACAGGTTGTCTCTTTCTTCACTCCTACATTTCTACTATTTGTAATTTATATGTGTTCCTCCCCTCCTTTATAAACTCTCCTGATCAGTCTAGCTAAGGATTCATCAATTTTATTAATCTTTTCAAAGGACCAAATTTTGGTTTCATTAACTCTTCTCAATTATTTGTTCATTTTCCTTGAATTTCTGCTCCTATATTTATTCTAATATCATTGTGCTTAGGCTGGGTTTACTTTGCTTTTTTTTCCTATCTCAAGGAGAAGTTTAGATCATTTATTTTAAATCTTTTTCTTATTTAGTATAAATATCTAGCACCATAAGTTTCCCTTTAATTCCTACTTTAGTTGCATCATACAGACTATGATATACTGAATTTTAATTATTGTTCAGATCAAAATATTTTCCTATTTCCTTTTAATTTCTTCTTTCATGTATAGGTTATTTAGAAGTGTGTTATTCACTTTTGAAATATTTGGGAATTTTCCAGATCTTTAATACTAATTTCTAATTTTATTGCATGTGATTAGAAAATATTCTTTGTATGATTTTAAATTGAGACATGTTCTATGACTCAGCACCTAACCTTGGTGAATGTTTCTTACTCACTTGAAAAGAATGTGTTTTCTGCAGTTGCATGTAGTGTCCTATAAATATTAATGAGATTGAGTAGTTTTATAGCATTCTTCAAGTCTTCTTTATCCTTATTTTCAGTCTTCTTGTGTCATTAATTTCTCAGAAAAGTATTAAGATTTCCAACTATAATTATAGATTTATCTATTTCTCCCTTCAATTCTGACAGTTCTTGCTTCATGTATTTTAGCTTGTTATTAGGTAAATATATGCTTAAGATTTTTATGTTTTCTTGAACTGACTTGACTCTTAAAAGTATGAAATACCTCTCTGTCTCTGGTAATATTCCTTGTTCTAAAGACCTTGTCTAGGCTCAGGGCCTGTAGCACAGTGGTTATGGAGCCAGCCACATACCCTGAGGCTGGTGGTGGGTTCAAACCCAGCCACAATGAAAACTGCAACAAAAAAAGCAACAATGACAACTGAAGCAAAAAAAGAAAAAAAAAAAAGACTATCCTTGTTTAATAATAGGAAAGCCAGTCTACCTGATGCTAGCAATTTTTATGCACATCATGAAGAGAGTAGCTAAATCTCTTTAACAAAACATAAATGGTGTTTAAAACCCATTGCTCATTAACTTATATGAAATAATCTCCAATTAAGAATGTTTGTGTGGGGCGGTGCCTGTGGCTCAGTGGGTAGGGCGCTGGCCCCATATACCAAGGGTGGCAGTTTCAAACCCAGCCCTGGCTGAACTGCAACAAAACATAGCTGAGCACTGTGATGGGTACCTATAGTCCCAGCTACTCAGGAGGCTGAGGCAAGAGAATCGCCTAAGCCCAGGAATTGGAGGTTGCTGTGAGCTATGACGCCATGGCACTCTACCAAGGGCAATAAAGTGAGACTCTGTCTCTAAAGAAAAAAAAAAAAAAGAATGTATGTGTGTATATGTAATTAGTTCATGCACTAACCTCATCAATAAAAGGTATTAATACCACAGCTTCCCATTCCTGTTGTTTCCCATTTAGGTCAGTTTTAAAATCAGGTGGATAATATTCTATAATAGGAGAGTCTTCACTGGTCATCAAATGCTGTGAAAATATAAAAAAGTTTTTTGTTAATTTAGTTATATTTCCTCAAATTATAGCTTAACATTTCTGATTAAAGCAAACTAAAGTTTTATATCTTAGATATGTTACAATATACTTGCTTTATTTTGATTTTCAACTATAAGAATTCTAACTTCTAATTCTAACTTCATTGCTGCTCATCATTTTTCTACATTACTGCCCTCATTATATAGCACACCATCTTTACTTTGAACATTAATTTTATTATCTTTTCACTCTATAAGACCTACTACCTAAATTGTTTTCTTCTTCAGACGTCATTTTACAGTTTGAAGATGACTTCTAAAATTCCTCCATTTTCTAACTCAATTGAACAAGTTACTTCCATGTCCTAATAAACTGTATTAAGCAAAAACTGTCATCTAAGGTAATTTGAAAAGAAAAAAATCCTAAAATCTCAAGAACCACTATGTCACAACTATCAAAGAACAGTCCATAATACATGTTTTTATTAGAGATTTACAGGAAGAGGTAGACAAAGCATAAGAATGTCTTCTAGAAAATGAATATAGAAGACATAAAATTTTTTTAAACCAGAATATTCTCAGGGTGATACTCAAAATATTAATAAACAGTATGGCATGGGCAGTGAACAATTAAAATAGAGGTGGCTGTAAAGAACTTGCATGATCCTGTTGGTTCAGCATGGGTGAATATCAAAGCTTAACACATTTGAAGGTAGGAAAAGAAAGCATCAAAGAAACTTACAAAACAAAAAAAGGATGTCAGGATCAAAGATAGGTTAAGGTTCAGAAAGATGCAGACAGAAGCCCGGTACTGTTAAAGTAGGAAAGGGATGTGTGTCTACTCCAATTCCTGGGAGAAGACCATGGAATTAAAAGAACACACTGATATACTAACAACTAAATTAAGTTTACCTTCAGAATCACCTTAGTAAAGACAGTGTAATTTTGGTGACCATTTCACCCTTGAAACATCTTCTTCCTAGTTTGTGAAATATGTTAACCAAAGAAAAGCCTTTCATTTCACAATCTGTTAAATGATATGCTTAACATCCAAATACATTCTGAGGCAATATTGCATTTAGATAAATGACTTATAAGAATCATCCCTATTCTAAAAGATAGGAATAAAAGAGAAGAAGAATGAACCTACAAATGTTTGGACAAAGTAGATTTGAGATGGTTTCAGATTTTGTCTGTTTCAGTTTATCATCTTTGGTGGAGAAACAAATTGAAGATGTGGTTAAAGGCACAGAAAATGAAACGAGGCTCTGAATGGTTTACGGATTTTGTTGGCACTCATACACAAAGCTAAATTCAAATTAAAGAATTACTTTTCAAGGGAGTTGTTTAAAAAATACTATATTTAAAACAAAAAATAAATATATTTAGCTATTAAATAATTTGGGGTATTATTGTTTCTAAGTTTGGCAGAGGAGCTCCATGAGTATCAAAACGGATGTTAAAAAATGCTCTGATTTCTCTTCAGATTGAATAAATCTTTTGCCTTTTACTAAAAAGGACATAAAATTATTAAATTCTAAAACCCACCTGGTAGCATGTAGGAAGTAAATTTTTGCTAGCTGCTGGAAGCACAGCAAGAAGCTGTTCAAAAGGCTTAAAAGGTTTTCCTAGTTCAAAGTGTATCTTGAGCGTACTGATGTTGCGGATATCGGACAGGAAAGGTGCATAATGATAAGGATAATACCTACCAAAGAAAACTGAGTTTTAAACAACTGCAACTTTATGAAACAAGTCAATACTAAATATATGCCTTTTTCATTATTGTATTTTAACAACACATAGCAATAATTTTAAAGAAAAATAGAGTACCACCCATAATTTTGCCATTTGGATATGATATATTAGCAATGTTGGAAAATTTAGGTCATGTGATAATAACATATTTATTACATTTTTTCTTTCTTTCTTTTTTTTTTTTTTTTTAAGACAGAGTCTCACTTGATTGCCCTCAGTAGAGTGCCATGCTATCACAGCTCACAGCAACCTCCAGCTCTTGGGCTTAGGCGATTCTCTTGCCTCAGCCTTCTGAGTAGCTGGGATTATAGGCGCCCACCACAATGCCCAGCTATTTTTTAATCGCAGTTTGGCTGGGGCTAGGTTCTAACCCACCACCCTTGGTATATGGGGTCAGCACCCTACTCACTGAGCCACAGGGACCACCCTTCTCTTTTTTGAGACAGAGTCTTGCTTTGTCCCCCTGGGTAGAGTGCCGTGGTGTCATAGCTCACAGCAACCTCAAGCTTTTGGGCTCAAGAGATCCTCTTGCCTCGGCCACCTGTGGAGCTGGGACTATAGGCACCTACCACAACGCCCAGCTATTTTTTTCTCTTTTCTTTTTAGAGACAGGATCTCACTCTTGCTCAGGCTGGTCTTGAACTCCTGAGCTCAAGCAATCCACTTGCCTTGGCTTCCTAGAATGCTAGGATTACAGATGTGAGCCATATTTCCTTAATTTTTAAAGTCTGGTTTCACATTTCTAAAATTTGGATGTATCAGGTAATTGAAGAATACATATGACATAATGCTTTTAGTTCCCCAAATGTTGATCATCAACTTTCCAATCAATAGATTGGACCAGCAGTAATGAGGTAGTCACTTGGGTTTGGGTCCTTTTGACAAGGGGCTGAGAACAGCTGAATATTCTCATAAAAGCAGGATAGTGAGAATAGTGACTTTGGGCTTATATGGCCATTACTAGTCAGCTCTAAGAATTTTTATCTTTGAATTAGTATGCATATTATCCTATTTGTGATAAGGATTAAATCACATATCAATCACACACACAGTATTTTTGTTTTTGTTTAATGCCATCCCATCTTTAACTATAGGCACAAGTATTTCTACAAAGTTTTGAACACACAATATTTTAAAACTTTAAAAAATTTCAATATGCTCTTAATGTTTGACTCAGGACAATAAAAATTGAAGAAATGTTTTTATATTCCATAATTATGGCATATATTTCAAAACAATGGAGTTTAGGAGGCAGAATGGCATATGGAATAGAAAATATACAGACTTTTGAATCAGGCTTAAATTTGATTCTTGGTTGTACAACCTTTAAGATTACTTAGCCTTTCTAAGTAATTTCTTTATCCATAAAGGGAGAAAAGGGCGGTACCTGAAGCACAGTGGTTACAGCGGTGCTGACCACATGCACCAAGGGTGGCACGTTTGAACCTGGCCCACGCCAACTAAACATCAATGACAACTGCAACCAAAAAATAGCCTGGTGGTGTGGTGGGTGCCTGTAGTTCCAGCTACTTGGGAGACTAAGGCAAGAGAACCGCTTAAGCCCAAAGAGTTTGAGGTTGCTGTGAGCTGTGACGCCACAGCACACTACCAAGGGCGACATAGTGAGACTCTGTCTCAAAAAAAAAAAAAAAAAAAGGGAGAGAAATGGTTCCATGCATGTAGCTCAGCAGCTAGGTCACCGGCCATATACACCAGAGCTGGCAGGTTCCAACCAGGCCCCGGTCTGCCAAACAACAACTATAACAAAAAATAGCTGGGCGTTGTGGTGGGCATCTGTAGTCTCAGCTACTCAGGAAGCTAAGGCAAGAATTTGAGGTTGCTGTGAGCTGTGCTGTCACAGCACTCCTCTGAGGACAACACAGTGAGACTCTGTCTCAAAAAAAAAAAAAAGGGAGAAAAAATATGTATTTACTTTAGTATTATTATTATTTTTGGAGATAGAGTCTCAGTATGTCACCCTCGGTAGAGTGCCATGGCGTCACAGATCACAGTAATCTCTAACTCTTGGGCTTAAGCAATTCTCTTGCCTCAGCCTCCCAAGTAGCTGGGACTACAAGCACCTGCCACAATGCCCAGATTTTTTTTTATGTAGTTGTCATTGTTGTTTGGCGGGCCCAGGATGGGTTCAAACCTGCCAACCCTGCTGTATGTGGCTGGTGCCCTAACTGCTGAGCTACAGGCGCCAAGCCTATGTATTTACTTTAAATAGTTGTGAAGATTATATGAGAACATGCTTTTTAAGTGCCTGTCCTTAATGCCTGATTGTACAAGTAAGAATAACTTACATTCATTCTCTTAAAAAATGGCAAATCAAAGATTTTCTTTATTAGATTGATTTTTAAGAGGCCCTGAGAATCAGGTTAGTGACTATAAAACTGTTTCAAAGGCTAGGAGTAAGTGAAATCATAATAAATACTGCTTTATTTTACATTGGTTTGTACTGCTGGATGGCGCTCTAAAACAGAGCTTAGTAGACGTGCTTTGAACAAAACAGAACCATGGTATCATCTAAAAGTCTCTACTATTCATTGTATAATTTTTTTTTTTTTTTTTGCAGTTTTTGGCTGGGGCTGGGCTTGAATCCACCACCTCCAGTATATGGGGCTGGCGCCTGACTCCTTGAGCCACAGGCACCACCCTATAATTTTTTTTTATTTGTTATTTTTCTATTTTGGCGAATAGTTTAGAAATGTAGATGGAATTTGTTGGAATAGGAAACATGAAAGAAATGGAAAACTATTAGTATTTCCAGAAAAAGCAAATAATTCCTTTCTCCTTCACCCATTTAGCCTAACATACAAATAGCCCATTCTTCAATTATTCCTGATAGAGAATTTTTTTGCAAACAAAAAATGTAGAGACAATATAATGAACACCCGACACATATCCATTACCCAGACACAATAATTATCAAGACTATGTGACTCTTAATTCATCTTGATAAAGAATTTTAAATTCTCAGATTAACAAGGACCTTTTATTATAGCCATCTGCTAGGGCTGGAAGCAACTTTGTTAGACAAGAGTTTAAGTATTTTCATTTAAGAGATTCCTGTATTTCACTTAAACTTGGTTGTAAGCATCTTAAAAAAAAAAAAAGAAATAAAAGAGATCTCTGAATGAGATTCTAATGGAATGAATCATTATAAAAATATAAAATTTATTTTTTATACTCTCACCAGCTCCAGGACTGAACTCCATGATAGTAATAGTGCAAAATCCACTGTATTGCTTGAACATAACATGCGGCTTGATTAGCCAGAAAGTCGCTGAAAGCAGAAAGGAATATTTTTAATGTATCATTATTTTGTAACAACACGCTACTGTCCTTAGAGCACAGTACTTGCAAATACATTTTACCTTCCATGGTTTATTTAAACAAGGACTTAGCTAAAATGCATAGCTAAAATTCATTATCAGAATAATTCCATAATACTATTTTTTAAAAATTTCATCCTCTCACATGAAAGCTTTGCCTTACTGTTTTCCTAAACCAACTATCAAAATAGTTAAACCTGATATTCATATTTACTCAGTTAATGTACTACACCTTTGGTTTAAAGTTTGAAGATTTACAGCCAATGAAGCTTTCTATAAAGTGAGACTAACTCTCATAAATAGCAAGGGAAGAATTGTAGAGAAGTATAGAAATCTTTTTCATATGGGAAGAGACCTACAAAAGTAAAGGAGGCAAATCAGGAAGATCTTAAAATTTGGTTATGGCAGTCTAGACACTATTTGCAAATTATTGTGTTTTTTCTTTTTTTTAATAGACATTCATAAGCTGTTTTGCAGTTTTTGGCCAGGGCTGGGTTTGAACCTACCACCTCCAGCATATGGGGCCGGTGCTCAACCCCTTTGAGCCACAGGCGCCACCCTCATGAGCTGTTTTGAAAAGCATTATCTACCCAACCAGGTGTCCTCAAACATGCAGCCTACAGAGGACATTTATCTCGTCTGCTGGATGTTTTTGCTGCGATTTCCTGTCCTGCTTAACAGCCGATTCATCCTGGTGCCCGCAGTCTGGCTCTCCAATGGTCTGAGGGACAGTGAACTGGCCCCCTCTGTAAAAAGTTTGAGGACCCTGTACTGAACAATATTCACTCTAATCCCTTTTTTTCTGAAAAACCAAATGCCATCATTTAAAGTTCAGGTAAAATAAATCTTCAAATCATAACAAACAAACAACAAACCAAGGGAAAAAACCCTATGATAAAGCCAAAAGTGGTAACTTAGAAATTCTGTATCTTCATTATTTCTGGGACGTTTGCTTTTGAACATGAAATATATTACTATTTTTTTTAGTATAAAAGAAACATTTCACTACTGAAAATCTAGATCAGGGGTCCTTAAACTTTAAACAGGGGGCTAGTTCACTGTCCCTCAGACCGTTGGAGGGCCGGACTGTGGGCCCTGAGATGAGTTGGCTGCTAAGCAGGACAGGCAGCCGCAGCAAAAATACCCGGCGGCCTGATAACTGTCCTAGGCAGGCCTCACGTGGCCCACGGGCCGTAGTTTGAGGACGCCTGATCTAGATAGTCAAGAAAACAATTTTAATTGCATTATGCCAATCACTATTACATTTTAGAATGTTTCTTTTTTCTATATTCAGATTGTTTTTTTTTCAAGGATTAATAAGAATACATTATATATCAGGGCAGTGCCTGGGGCTCAAGGAGCAGGGTGCCGGCCGGCCCCATATACTGGAGGTGGAGGGTTTAAGCCTGGCCCCAGGGCTTGGCGCTTATGGCTCAAGTGGCTAAGGTGCCAGCCACATACACCTAAGCTGGCAGGTTCAAATCCAGCCTGGGCCCGCCAAACAACAGCTACAACCACAAAATAAAAAAAATAGCCGGGCATTAGGGTGGGTGCCTGTGGTCCCAGCTACTTGGGAGGCAGAGGCAGGAGAATCGCTTGAGCCCAGGAGTTGGAGGTTGCTGTGAGCTGTAATGCCACTGCACTCTACCCAGGGTGACAGCTTAAGGCTCTGTCTCAGGGGCGGGTGGAAGTGCTGAAACAACTAGACACCCACCTGCTAAAAAATAAAAAAATAAAAATATAAACCTGGCACCGGCCAAAAATTGCAACAACAACAAAAAAAAGAGTACACTATGTATATATGATTTGTGCCTTGCCTATAAGATATGTATTTAATGATATATTAAAAGCATCTTTGCAAATTTTTATGAACTTTCTGCAAATATCAATTTAGCAGTTCTGCAAATTCTGGACATGGCAGAGGTCATAAAAATGGTGACAGTGAAGATGAAGGTCAACTATGATGGATGTTCTTATTGGACATTTAGATTATTTCTAATTTTTTACTATTGTAAATAACTTTGTAATAAAGATCCCTATGTATAAGCCTTATTTTTCTCTTTGGAAATTTTTATCATAGAAATATGATATATATCACAATTAGTATCACCTTCTCCAAAACCATACTAGCTGAAAGATCTATAGTAATTGCTGAAACCAAAAAATCCTTTCCTCCCATTACTTTATTAAAATTATGCTATTTTCTGAAGAACTATACATTCTAATTTTCACTACTTTAAAGTAAAAGCATTGACAAAAACGTACTCAGATACTACGTCAACCCCCATCTTCGTCATGTAATATGTTCTTTTATATTGTCTAAACTCAGTTTCAAACAAGTCATCATCTTCAGTCTCATCTTCTAAATTATCTGAGAAAAAAGCCAGAAAGATAGTGACTGACAATTATGAATATCCTGTTTTCCTGTTTTTTACTTAGTGCTTTGATAAATGCATGTAAAAGTTGATGCTTTTAAGTTATCATACAAATTTGTTTCACTCAACATTAATAAATTAGTACTAATAAGTAAAAAGGTATAACTATTCTGTCAAAATAATACCATATCAAAATACAGTTTGTACTCACCCTTAGAAGTTACCACTTCACCTTTATTTTTTTCTAAAGCAGCCCAACATACAGAATTTTCCGGACCCTATAAAAATTACAAATCAATATAAAATGAATGGCAAGATATATTTCACAGTGAGATATTTAATAGGGAGATATTAAAAATACTAAAGATAATTAAAATGATCCTTAAGAAACACTCTGTTTTGTAAAAGCTTAAGGGAGAGAGGAGGTTTGATGGAGGGAGGATAAATGGTGGGACTACACCTATGGTGCATATTGCAAGGGTACACATCTAATCTATTAAGTATAAACTATAAATGTCTCAACATAATAACTAAGTAAATGAGGTGAAGAATATATTAACTAGTTCAATGTAAGCATTCCAAATTGTATACAAAATCAGCACATTGTACCCCATAAATGCGTTAGTGTATATACAATCTATGTGTTTATGACTTAATAAGAAAAATCTTTAAGTAATGTATAAATGATTATACTTATTACTTGTTTTATAGAGCTATACAACTTGATTATGTAGAACTTAATAGTCAGGCATTCCAAAGATCTATGAATAATCTTCACCAACATAAAGCAAAATATATTTAATTATATATGTGCTCTAAAGAAAAAAATATTTTAAGAATATTTCATTTACTTAGAGAAAAGTATACAATATCAAACTCTTTTCTCATTTATCAATTTTAACATTTATATATGTCAAATTCTGGGCTACTGTTAACACAATCTATTTGTTTATGGTTGAATTCAATGGCTTCAATTGTTACCTATTTTCTGTATCTACATACCATCATTTTTTTTACCCCCTGAGATAGGCTCTTGCTCAGTTGCCCAGCTGGAGTATAATGGCATCATCAAAGCTTACAATCTCAAACTCCTAAGCTCAATTAATTCTCCCACCTCAGCCTCCCAAGTATCTGAGACTATAGGTGTATGTCACTATACCCAGCTAATTTTTAATTCTTTGTAGAAACGGGGTCTTGCTATGTTGCTTAGGGCTGGTCTTGAATACCTGGACTCAAGCAATCCTCTTGCCTTGGCCTCCCAAAGTGCTTGGATTACAGGCATGAGCCACTGCACCTGGCCCCACCATTCTTAAGACTTCATTTCTCTTCCATGTAACCCATTTACTTTCCTATAGTTGTTTCATCTTACAACATCTTTCATACTCTACCCATCTGTGTTTCCTCCCTCATGACCTCAGTCTCCTCCTCTATGCTATGATTGCCAGTCTATGGTCAATGACTGCCTCTAGTTCTTTCGACCTCCTGAACCCCTTTTCTTAATCCAACCTAATACCTCTATCACTACCTGAGCCTAGACTATTCCTGCACAGTGCCTCTAATGTTAGCCACATGTGTCTGAAGAGTGGTGAAGTTTAAGGACTGATCTGAGGTCAGGGAATCAGGAATTATTGACCTATAAGTTTTGTGTGTACTGGTTCCCCAAAAGTTGCAAAGCATGTTTTCTCAGGAGAGAAAAACAGAATGCAGACTGCTGCGGAGTACCGCTAAGGAAGAGCTAAGTAATTAGAAGGACTACTAGAGAAAACCAGGATAGTTACCCCTGAGGCAAAATTAGGTTTGAACATAAATAGAATGAATGCAGCAAGAAGAGTGTAGGAAACTCATCAGAATCCAATAATCATGAAAAGACTGAGTAAATTTTCAGAAGAGGTTTATTTTTCACATTACAGATGTTCTTTGGAGCCTACTAGAGATGTTTTGTAGGGCACAAACATATTCTAATTGATTCTATTATTTATTTATTAAGCATGTAACATTTATTAGACATACTATGTGTATTGATTATCTTAACCTTGTCTATTGTGCTTTATTTTATTAATTTTTCTTTTTTTTTTTGAGACAGAGTCTCACTATGCACCCCTCAGTAGAGTGCTATGGCGTCACAGCTCACAGCAACCTCAAACTCTTGGGCTTATGTGATTCTCTCGCCTCAGCCTCCCAAGTAGCTGGGACTACAGGTGCCTGAGACAACACCTGGCTATTTTTCTTGTTGCAGTTGTCATTGTTGTTTAGCTGGCCAGGGCTGGGTTCGAACCTGCCAGCCTTGGTGCATGTGGCTGGCTCCATAACCACTGTGCTATAGGTGCCAAGCCTATTGTTGTATTTTATATGATTACACAAATAAGACATTTCTAGAGAAAAACCATTGATCTAGTTGATCCTCTTAATATGAAATACTACAAATATCCACATTAAAAAAATTAGTTGTTTTAAAGTAATGTGTTTTTAATAACTATTTTTAAAAGATAACTAATTTTCTGGGCTCTTATATTTAGAAATGTTTTCTACTTTTATTAATAGAATGGAGGAACAATTAATGTTTTTCTTTAAGGGTAAAAATAAGAGATTTATTTTTAAATATCATATTTAAATGATCTCTAAAAGAGAAAAAGAAAACAAAACAATTTCTTCAAAGCCGATAAAGCAAAAGAAATAAAAATGAAATGAGGCAACCTCAAAATCATAAGAAGGAAAATGAGAAACAAGGAATATCAGTTTTACCTTTACAGCTAAAAAAATGAAAGGACACCTAAAAAAATGAACACCTTTGATTTTTTCTTTTCCTTGTAGTTCTTGGCTTCTTCTGCTGCGACACCTGCTGCTTCATTGAGGTACTTGTTACCAACTTTGCTTTCAAACCACTTTAGGTCCACAAAAACTTCACTGAAGTGCTCCCGATCAAACTACAGAAATATTTAAATTCATTTAAATACAATTTAAGTATGTCTGTAAAAATATCAAACAAAATTAATAGTGACTACTCTGGGGCATAGGAAATTGGAGAATGTTACTGTTTTATATACACAGGTACCTCATTTGTTACTTGGAAAATTACAAATTTTATTATAATAAAAATAAAATTTAGGTACAACTATTTACCCTGAATAAACAGTTGGAATATAATTTTAAAATCCTATCTTCTGGTATTATGTAATCGATTACTGACCATTTATAGCTACCCTGGGACAGGTAAACAAAAACCTCTAGTTACTTACATCTGATAGTTTTACAAGGTATTTCTCAAATCGAGGTAAGTTGAGA
The DNA here is from genome assembly GCA_963574575.1 of Galagoides demidoff. Taxonomy (NCBI): domain Eukaryota; kingdom Metazoa; phylum Chordata; class Mammalia; order Primates; family Galagidae; genus Galagoides; species Galagoides demidoff. Next base: position 35,735 of record CAUYQV010107975.1, read on the forward strand.
TGCCCACTTTCATTAATGTAACCTAAAAGAAACAAAATCTAAACTTGTAATAAAATCTAACATTATTTTTTCCGAGCAATTCTACAAAATTCTTTCCACAAAATGTTGACCACTAACATTCTATAGCACTAATCAAGAAAAATACTCAATGTTAGGCTACATATAAACTGGCCCTAGTTTCTATGAACTTTATGCCATCATAATACACAAAATTTAAGTACTAAAGCAAAATGTAAGAAATTTCAAGTTCACAAAATAACCCTTCAACATTCCCAATGATAAGTTAGAACCTATCTAGATTATTCACTTTGATATGTTAACTTAATAAAAAGAGTACTGTCCTATTATTCTGTTTTCTTCAGTGTCACCACTATTTGTCAATTTTCCATTTTAATTGAAAAATCTTTCTTATTAAATATTCTGATGTATATCCTCTTAGAAAAACTGAATTTCTACACTTAGATATAAAAGGAGGTAAGTGAAACCAAAGTTCTGCCAATTTCTTAAAGAATTAAAGGGAAAGATTACCTAAGTATCAATAAGTGAGGTTGCTGAATTCTGTTCACTTTCTTTTCTTGTAAATCAACTGAAAATGATGGCCTCAGAGTTTGCTACCTTAGACAAAGAGAAATCCCCAATATTTTCCTACTTCAGTTGTACATACAATTACCCAATAAACTGAGTGACATTTTTAGGCTAAGTTGGTTCTAAATAAAAGGTAGCCTCAAGTGAATATTAAATTTTTCTTACCCCCAAGTTCTGGTAGGATGGTAATATATGTCCCATAAAGAAGAGGCAGTGCATCATGATTAATATGCAAATGAGGTAGATGAGGGATAAAATCATTGCCAACAAGAAATCCCATTAAAATCCAATCATCTATTATTCTTTCAATATCATATTTAAATGTGATCTTTTCCTATGATAAAATGCAGAACAGAGTCAAATCCAATGGAAATTTCTACATACAAATCTTTCATCCATGGCTAATACTTACCTTTAGTACTGAAAACTCATAGTCAATATATTCTCTCATTAAAGACAAGTGTAGGAGGTGAAATGTGGTTTCTTCTGGTGCACATACCCTGTAATGAGTCAGATGATTAAGATAAAGTGAATAATATTTTTCAAGTCCAAGTTTAAAAAAGGATCAAAGCTTAAATCAAAATTATTATTAGGAGATAGTCTTATAATTAAGGCATGGAATTTATATTAAAGTTGTAGGGTAAATATAAAGATAAAAATATAACTGCAAGTATAAGTAAAAATGATAAAGTTCAAAACAATTGGTTACATTATGCTTTTAGTGGAAGGAGTCTCGGAGTTAAGAAGCCCTAAATAATAAATATTAATACATATGAAATCAGTGAGATCTGGCCCCTTTAAGGTTGGCTATGAGCAGACACAGATGAGCGACTATATACTCATATCTATTGCAGTACATTTTAAAGCTATAGCAGTAAGGCAATGTCTCTTCTTCCTCTTCTTTTCCCAAGGATTGGTGTAGGGTCCTATATTCTCAGCTGCTGGCCTACACTCCAAGTTTAACTATGAGTAAGAATAACATGGGATAATAGCATATATATATATATATATATATGTGTGTGTGTGTGTATATAAATATATATATATATATATTTTTTTTTTTTTTGAGTCTGAGTCTGTTGTCCCAACTAGAGTACAATGGCATCATCATAGCTCACTACAACCTCAAACTCCTGGGCTCAAGTGATCCTCCTGCTTCAGCCTCCCGAGTAGCTGGGAGGAATAGCATGTGCCACCATACCCAGCTAAGTTTTTCTATTTTTGATAGAGATGGGGTCTGGCTTTTGCTCAGGCTAGTCTCAAATTTCTCAAACTCCTGACCTCAGGCAATTCTCCTGCTTTGGCCTAGCAGAGAGCTAGGACTGCAGACATGAGACACTGTACCTGTCTAGTAATAGCATATTAAAAGAACTGTATACCATGAGTAAGTGAGACTCATCCCAGGAATGTATGGGTAGTTAAATATAAGAGAATCAATGTAACACACTACATTAGTAGAATGAAAGGGGAGAAAATACCCCACTTTATCATTTTGCAGAAAAAACATTTAATATTTAACACTTTCATGATAAGAATACTCAGCAAATTAGTAATAAAGGGAGCTTCCTTAGTACAATAAAGGGCATTTATGAAAATTTACAACTAACATCATATTCAACTGCAAAAGACTAAAAGTTCTCCAGCCAAGATCAGAAACATGACAAGGATCCCTGATTCATCACAGCTATTCAACACTGTTCTGGAAGTCCTACCCAGAGCAATTTGGCAAGAAAAAGGAATGAAAGGCATCTGAATAGGAAATGAAGAAGTAAAACTATCTCCGTTTACAGATAGCATGATTCTAAATAAAGAAAACACTGTAGACTTCACAAAAGTACTATTAGAGTTAAAAAAACGAATTCAGCATAGCAGTAGGATACAAGATAAACACATGAAAATCAGTTGTGTTTCCATACACCATAAAAGAACAATCTCAAAAAGAAATTAAGAAAATAATTCCATTTATAACAGAATGAAGAATAAAATACTTAGGAGTAGGCTTGGCATCTATAGCTCAGTGGTTAGGGCGCCAGCCACATACACTGGGGCTGGCAGGTTTGAATGTGGCCAGGGTCTGCTAAACAACGACGACTACAACAAAAAAATAGCTGGGCATTGTGGCAGGCGCCTGTAGTCCCGGTACTTGGGAGGCTGAGGCAAGGGAATCGCTTAAGCCCAAGAGTTTGAGGTTGCTATGAGCTGTGATGCCACAGCACTTTACCCAGGGTGACAGCCTGAGACTCTTGTCTCAAAAAAAAAAAAAAAACAAAACCAAAAACTTAGGAGTAAACTTAACCAAAGAGCCAAAAGATTTATACTCTTGAAAACTATAAAATGTTGCTGAAAGAAATTAAAGAGGACAAAAATGAATAAAAAGACATCATGTGTTCATAGACTGGAAGATTTAACATCAAGAAATAAATACTAGGCCGGATGCTATAGCTCACACCTATAATCCTAGCACTCTGGGAGGCCGAGGTGGGCAGACCGCCTGAGCTCCCGAGTTTGAGACCAGCCTGAACAAGAGCAAGATTTGTCTCTAAAACATAGCCCAGTATTATGGCAGCGCCTATAGTCCCAGCTACTTGGGAGGCTGAGGCAAGAGAATCACTTTAGCCCAAGAATTTAAGGTTGCTGTGAGCAATGATGCCATAGCACTCTACTAAGGATGACAAATTGAGACTGTCTCAAAAAATAAAAACAAACAAACAAAAAACAAAAAGAAATAAATACTAACCAAAAAGATCTACAGATTCAATACCATTCCTATCAAAAGCCCAATGATGTTTTTATAAAAAGAGAAAACTCCATCCTAAAAATCATATGAAATCTGGGGGACCCTAAATAGTCAAAACAATGTCAAAGAAGAATAAAGTTAGAGGTCTCACTGTTCGTGATTTCAAAACTTACTACAAAGCCACAGTAATCAAAACACTGCAGTACTGGCACAAAGACAGACAAGCAGACCAATGGAATAGGATAGACAGTCCAGATGTAAAACCTACTATATGTGGTAAAATGATTTTCAACCATAAGACCAAAAATTCAATGGGGAAAAGACAGTCTTTTCAATAAATGGCACTGAGAAGATTGGATATCCTCATGCAAAACAATGAATTTGAACCCTTAGTTTATACTATGCACTAATGGATCAAAAACTCTAGAATACAATGTAGAAAAAATGCTTTATGACACTGGATTTACCTAAAATTTCTCAGCTATTACACTTAAAACTTAGGCAACAAAAGAAAAAAACAGATGAATTAGACTACATCAAAATTAAAAAATTCTGTGCATCAAAGGACACTAGAACAGAGTGAAAAGGCAATCCATGAAATATTTACAGACCATGAATTTGTTAAGGGACTATTACCCAGGCTTAATTTCTGTTCTTTTTGCCAACAAACATGCTATATGATTTACCTTTGTGCTTTTTTGCCACCAAATCGAACTTCTTCTCTTAGGAGAGAAAAATGTGCCTCGTGACTTGTTAATCCAAGCATAATCTGTTGAAATGGTTAAGAAATGTTTCTATATTCCCATTTTTTATCATATCAGTTTCACAAAGCAATTATAAAAACATTTCTATACAGAGAATAACAATCAGCACATTAAATACATAAATACCAAAAAATGATCTATGATCGTGGGTTACGAATAGGATAAAGTGAGTGTAACTATGTAAGTCTTCTCTCTGTAAATCAAAACCCTAAAGAAGAGGTTAGTAAATGTCCCTAATCTCCTCATTTTAGAAGAGTACATGATTTGCTTTCACAAAAAAGCTCATAATAAAATCATGTATTTTTAGTTGGAAAAAAAAAATGTTGGCTGGGCACAGTGGCTCACGCCTGTAATCCTAGCATGCTGGGAGGCCATGGCAGGTGGATTGCTTGAGCTCACGAGTTCGAGACTAGAATGAGCCAGAGTGAGAAGAGTGAGAAAACAGCCAGACACTGTGGAAGGCACTTGCAGACCTAGCTACTCAGGAGGCTAAAGCAAGAGAATTACTTAAGCCAAAGAGTTTGAGGTTGCTGTGAACTATGATACCACAGCACTCTACCAAGGGTGACAAAATGAGACTCTGTCTCAAAAAAAAAAGTTCATCTTAGGCTCACCTACCCTTTCATAACTGTCCCCCTGCCCCTACCCCCTTTTAGCCCCCAAATCCTAAAACCTTCTCTTGGTTTTCATACATTTCTATTTGCCTTGGAGAAATAAGTTAGAAATCAGAGGCAGCAATTTTTCCATGATAAAAGAATGCAAGACTCTTTGGAGACCAGAATAGCCCTAGTATATAAAAACTCAGAAAAAAAATGGAAGAGGGTATGTACATTAATTTTCTCACATGTTGTTCTAATACCCAAAGTCAAAACTCTACAGACTTATCAAAACTCTACTGAGACTTATCAACCAACTGCATTGTACCTGTATATTGTTTATTTTATATATTTCAACATGGGTTCAAACAACAAAACAAAATGAAATATTTGTAACACAATTAGAGGAAAGGAGGATACTAAGTGGTTATTTCTGTATTAAGCAATGATCGTTAATTTCTGTTTTATGTGGGACAATGGTATTGTGGTGAGAACCTTTGTCCTTTAGAGAAATATTATGAGACATACATAGATTAAATAATATAATGTCTGGGATTTGCTTCAATAACCCTGAGGGGGTAGGGAGAAAGGAGACAGATGATTAGGAATATACTTAAACATTATTTAAGGTAGATAAAGGGCATAAGGATGTTCACTATACTGTCTAGCCTATTTTTATTTATCCCTGAAAATTTTCATAATAAAAAGTTTAAATAAAAAAATTCTAGTAAAAGATTTGTGGGATGGAGTGATCAAAGCAGGGGATAATGAAAAGTCTTTTTTTTTTTTTTTTTTTTTTTTTTTTTTTGGGTTTTTGGCCGGGGCTGGGTTTGAACCCACCACCTCCAGCATATGGGGCTGGCGCCCTACTCCTTGAGCCACAGGCACCGCCCGAAAAGTCATTTATAAAGCTGAGAGTAACAAGGACCCTTTTCCCTGATCCCAGCAGAGTATTCATAGTACCAGGGTTTGTTAGGTCTATAGTCTAAATATAGAAACATGTTGATCATTAACTGTGGCAAAAAAGATCATTTTCCAATTATTTCAGAACTTTGGTGACGATAAAAGCAGCAATCATTATGTCTTTAATATTTGTTGCCATAGCCAGTAAGCTTCTTATAAAAAATGAAATGTCTTATTTATTTACCTACACTGGGATAAGACTATAATAACAGTAAATATTATACTTACCAAGTCAGCATCTAAACCATAAAGACAGTGTCTGGTATTTGGATCATGATCTGGTTTTGCTTTTTCAGATCTGATAAATTCCATGATTTTATGCTCTCCTTCTCCAGGAGTCTAAATATAAAGTTTTAAAAAATGTAGTATTATGCTATGTTTTAGAGTATTACATTTATTTTTAAAAATTCTTAAAATAAAAAAAGGTAATAACCTCATGGCCTGAGAAGTAGATGGTAACTCCTTGCCATGACTTGTCAGTGGAAATTTTCATATTTACAAAATACTTCAGATGTTCATGTAACCTGGCCATGAATTCAGTTCCTATAAATAAAAAATTTTAAAAAGGTTAATCTGAGAAAGACATAAAAATAGTGACTTCCCAGTATCAACACATAATCAAAGCTGAGTGTCCAGGGAATAGCTAGAGATAAAATCTCCAAAAGTCAAAAGCTCTCGTTTATCCTGAAAAGCAAATATGTTGTACCTTTCCCTAGCAAATATCACAATTGCTTTTACTGTCGTTAATTTTTAATTAATTTTAGTTTTCCTTTTCCCATAGGAAATCAGTGTCACATAGGGAAAGTCAATGAGTTTTAACTACTGTGTCAGGACTGTGCATCAAGTATTTTCACATCAGGGCAGAATGTGAACTCTAATGGACCTCAATCTTGTATTTCTTCTGCTGGATTCTAAAGCGTTTTTTTTTTTTTTTTTTTTTGCTTAAGACATGCAGCTTCAACCAGATTATCAATAATAACAATTATTATTACTATTAATCTAAAAGATTATTGATCTAGAAACTGAGTATTTAATGATATTTTAGGAAAAGCCCAGGTAGTCAATAGTCAAAAGCATTACAGTCTAAAACCATAATCAGGATAAAACTGATTATAAATTTGAGTAACTTCTGACTAATGCACTTAAAGAAAGGGAAAATTATACTATTGTTAGAACTTATAAGAATGTTAGACTTAAAAATTTTTATTCAAAGTAAAGGATTATAGAACTGGTAGACCAAAGCTCCTATGAGTTTAGAGTATGCTGCATATAAAATTAAACGTAACACTGATAAGTTAATTTTCCTTAAGTTATAGAAAAAAAATTTTTTTTTTTTTGCAGTTTTTGGCCAGGGCTGGGTTTAAACCTGCACCTCTGGCATATGGGGCCAGCACCTTACCCCTGTGAGCCACAGGTGCCACCTGAAATCTTTTTTCCTAATAGTAATCCCAGACGCAAAGTCTGCTAAAGTCACAGAAATCTTATCTTTGAAAGGTAAAGTAAGCTCTCTAAACTAGGAGAACAAGTTTCATATCCTAAATACAAGTTAGCTACACGAAATACAGTAAGCCACAACTTACTGAGTCTGTTTTCATATCAATAAATAGCAGGAATAGGACTAAAAGATCTTTTAAGTTCCTTCTAGGTTTAAAATTCTGTGTACCTGGCAGACTCTTGTCTATATCTACTCTCATCAACATCTGAAAACCCTGTGTTGGTCTTTATAGGAGCACTTTTAACCAGGGTGACCAAACTATCTCATAAGCAGACACAAGTGGGAGAATACGGTAAACAGGAATGCTAAGACCAAAATAAATACAGCATAAATATATAAATAGATTTGAAAAAATAAGTTTTAAATTTATATTTCAATTCTCTCAGAATTTTTCTGTTGTATTACCTGGTGTAATACAGTTGGAATCAAACCTGGCCTCTGTAGGAAGAGTTTCTCCCTTCTCTATTGCCTTTTTAATTTTGTCTTCTGCCTCCTTTGCTGACCTAAGAAGGTTAAGAGATAAAAATATCTTAAGCTTTCTGGAAAAAAGCAAAGATCTTCACATAAACTGCTCTTTAGATGCTTTCATAAGTAAAATACTAATTTATCAATTTTAAGGTTTAAAATGTATATGTTTTGAAATGATTATGCTTGATAAAGTTGAACCTCAGAATTATTAGTTTTATTTAAAAAATTGAGTTTTTCAGATAAGGACTATAGAAGACATCGTAACAGTAAAAAACACAAACAGAACATTATGAACACTTGCGAAGTCATTCTTATGACAAATGAATGGGAAATTCATTCTACTAACAAAATCAAAACTACAGTTATAGTAAATGTTCATTATATTTACTACTTTTAATAAGCGAGATTGACCAGAAAGATAAATTTGGGAGTCACTGCACAAACATCATAATCAAAGCCATTGTTTGAAATCACTCAGAGACTAGGACAGAACCTTAAGAAACATTAAGAAAAAAGGCAGAGGCTCGACGCCTGTAGCACACATGTTACAGCGCCAGGCACATATACCGAAGTTGGCAGGTTTGAACCCAGCCCAGGCCAGCTAAACAACTGCAGCAAAAAAACAACTGGGCATTGTGGTGGGCACCTATAGTCCCAGCTACTTGGGAGGCTGAGGCAAGAGACTCGCTTAAGCCCAAGAGTTTTGAGGTTGCTGTGAGCTGTGATGTCACAGCACTCTACTGAGGGCAACATAGTGAGACTCTGTCTCAAAAAAAAAAAAAAAAAAAGAAAGGAAAAAGGCAGAGAAAGAGAAAAAGATAAAAAGACTATGGAGGTGCAAAGAGACTACCTGGTTACATTAAGGTAAAAGTTGAAGAAAGATAAGTTCAAGAAATTGTGGATCAATAAAAATAAAGATAGAATTATCCTTTGAGGCAAGGAATGGTGGCTCATGTCTGTAATCCTAGCAGTCTGGGAGGCTGAGGCAGGTGGACTGCCTGAGCTCACTCTTCAAGACCAACCTGAGCAAGAGGGCGACCCCGTCTCTAAAAATAGCCAGGTGTTGTGGCAGGCACCTGTAAGTCCCAGGTCTTTGGGAGGCTTAGGCAAGAGAATCACTTGAGCCCAGGAGTTTGAGGTTGCTGTGAGCTATGGTGCCATGGTACCCTACCATCAGGGAGGGAGATGATGTCTCAAAAAAATAAAAAAGTAGACCTTCCATTTGATCCTGAATTCCCTTTACTAGGTAGATACGGAGAAGAAAAAAAAATCTTTTTTTTTTTTTTTTGAGACAAAGTCTCACTTGGTTGCCCTCAGTAAAGTACCATGATGCCACAGCTCACAGCAACCTCCAACTCTTGGGCTCAAGCAATCCTCTTGCCTCAGCCTCCTACATAGCTGGGACTACAGGCACCTGCCACAACACCCATCTATTTTTTAGAGACGAGGTCACGCTCTGGCACAGGTTGGTCTTGAACCTATAAGCTCAGGGGATCCACCCACCTTGGACTCCCAGAGCGCTAGGATTACATGCGTGGCCTTTTTTTGGGGGGAGACAGAGTCTCACTGTCTCCTTCAGTAGAATGCTACGGTGTCACAGCTCACAGCAACCTCAAACTCTTGGGATTAAGTGATTCTCTTGCCTGAGCCTCCCAAGTAGCTGGGACTACAGGCACCTGGCTATTTTTTAGAGATGGGGTCTTGCTCTTGCTCAGGTTGGTCTTGAACTCTTGAGCTCAAGCAATCTACCCACCTGGGCCTCCCAAGTGCTGGGATTACAGGTATGAGTCACCATGCCTGGCAAAATCATTTTATTTATTTATTTGCAGTTTTTAGCCTGGGTGGGTTTGAACCCACCGCCTCTGGTATATGGGGCTGGTGCCCTACTCCTTTGAGCCATAGGCACTGCCCGCAAAATCATTTTTATCATAAGGACATTTGCACTAGATTGTTTACTGCTGCTCAATTTACAATCATCAAAATGTGGAATCAATACAAGTACCTAGCAACCCATACATGGATTAATAAACTGTGGTTTATTACATATGTATACCATGTAATATTCTTCAGCCTTAAAAAAGATGGAGACTTTACATCTTTGTTTTTTTTTTTTTTTTTTTTGGTCACCCTTGGTAGAGTGCTGTGGCATCACAGCTCACAACCTCCAATTCCTGGGCTTAGGCGATTCTCTTGCCTCAGCTTCCCGAGTAGCTGGGACTATAGGTGCCCGCCACAACACCTGGCTATTTTTTTAGCCAGGGACCAGGTTTGAACCCTCCACCCTCAGTATATGGGGCTGGCGCCCTACTCACTGAGCCACATCTTTTATGTTAACCTGGATAGAGATGGAGAACATTTTCTTTAGTAAAGTATCATAATAATGAAAAAGCAAGTATCCAATGTATTTAATATTAATATGAAGCCAGCAGATGATCTAATATAAGCCCACACAAAAGAAAAACTCAGTTTGATTCAAGTTGAGGGGAAGGAAAGGGATGAAAGAGAAGAGATGGTGTGCTCTCACCTAATGGGCACAATGTAGGTGTATATGGCACACTTCCGGGGGGAGGGACACAACTCAATACGGACCTTACCTAACAATCACAAACACCATAACCTAATTATTTGTATCCTCATATTAATCTGAAATTTTAAAAAAGAAATATTCCACATGTCTATGATTTTCATTTTAAAATCCTATGTGTACAACCTCTTCTAATCCTTTTACTTCTACTACCTCACATAATGGGCTAATACTATAATATCTTGAGTTCTCTAAATTAGCTCTCTTCCCATAGTCCATCAATCACCTTCTGATCTCACTTGACTTTCTGATCTGGAGTCATGCTCAGTCAAAATCAGATCTAACCCAGAGTCTGGGCATTAAATAAACATTTGTTTAATTAAATTAAAGTTCAATAATGTTCACATTAGAATGATCTCTCACTGACTCTGTAGTTACCAGTCTATGGCAGACCACTATAGGAGCTTTTCTTTACTACAGTACCACCATTTTCAAATTATTAATAAAACAGTGATTTTATACTCAAGATACGCTCTAAGAAATGATACTTCACTTGAATTACTAATTCATTAGTTGACTGGTAAAATATGACATGATCGCATATATGTCATGATTCCCATTTCTGGGGGAATTTGAGCAACAAATAAACATGAACAGAGTATACATGTTAATATAAATTATATGTTACAACAAAACATAAATGTTTTACCTAAAACGCCTCCCGCGCTGCTGGTTCATTTTTGCTCGAGGAGCCACACCATCAACAGCCATAAAAAACACTTTCCTAGGTTTAATAATGCGAAACAACACCTCCAAGTAGTGAAAAATATCAGTAAAGATTTTATCATCTGAAATTCTGAAGTGAACATCATCATCATTAGGATGAGAGCACTGATGTATGATTCCATTCATATCTAGGTACAAGTTGTCAAATTCAGGAATCTAAAAAACAAAGCAAAATGCTCAAGTTCATTAATTACAATCAACCATAGACATGTTACCAGCTGGAAAAGTAATTATTCAATGATAAAAAGCAGGATGTAGGGCATTCTCATTATATAAAAACTGAATAATTCACAGGTGAATAATGAAAGTAAAGGAAAAAAAACAGGAGGACCTGGTAATACAGAGACATATTTCATGGTTATATAATGCACTGCAGGCTTAATCATATTTATTGTCAGGAAATCATCTCACTTGCTCAAAATAAGATACGCAGGAAAATGCCAAATGAATTGCTTGGTTCATCTGGTATGCAAAATACTAGTTTTCTTCTTTTCTACTAACTTCTTAAAACCCCAATTTCCTCTATAAATGAGTAACACAATGTCCATTTTATAACAAATCACTATTTTTACATGGTTATTTAAGGGTTTTTACATATGAGTTAAACCTTATTATATATTGTTTCATTGAAACAAAATACAATTATTGGTTACATTAATTTCTTTTCTTTTCTTTTTTTTTATAGACAGAGTCTTTGTGTTTATTGCCCTCAGTAGAGTGCTGCAGTGTCACAGCTCACAGCAACCTCCAACTCCTGGGCTTAGGTGATTCTCTTGCCTCAGCCTCCCAAATACCTGGGACTACAGGCTAGTCTGTCACAATGCCTGGCTATTTTTTTGTTGCAGTTTGGTCGGGGCTGGGTTCAAACTCGCCACCCTAGGTATAGGGGGCCAGTGCCCTACTCACCGAGCCACAGGCGCCACCTGGTTACATTAATTTTAAAAAGCTTAGATTATACTAAGAAATTTGGGAAACCATGAAACCTAGAAAACTGATTTGTTTGTTATATGTGGATTAAATACTTTCTAAGCTTTGACAAAAAAGACCCAATGGCTCTATCCACTAACAAAGAACTGAAATGGGCATAACTAAACAGTTAAGATACCAACTATAATAAAAAATTTTAGAACACAGTCTGCTTTGCATACTTAGAGTTTTCAAACATAAAAACATGATGGGCTTTCCCACATAAAATAATGAAAACTACATCTGAAACAGTAATTCAAGTTTTACAACATATTCATAAAAAAACACACTTTTCTATTATTGAGAAAATGCCATGACTTTGAGTTTTGGGAGTAGAAAGTTTTTGTCTTTTAATCATGACACCATAAAAATACCCATCTGTATGACATATCACATAAAAAAAAGTTAAATGGGACGGCACCTGTGGCTCAAAGGAGTAGAACGCCAGCCCCATGTGCTGGGTTCATACCTAACCCTGGCCAAAAACTGCAAAAAAAAAAAAAAAAAAAAAAAAGTTAAATGTTCCTTTTGAGTAACAGGCTCAAAGGAAATGACAACTATTATTATGAGATTTTTAAAAGTACATTCAAGAGTTATTATTTGTTTCAAGAAATCTGAACACATCAAAATCTTAAATATGCAGTAATAGCCAAGAAGAGTATTAAAAACTTGCCCAAGATGAATTAAAGTTATAAAATAGACAGTCTGATACTCTAGAATAGTCCAAGTATATATGGAAATTTAGTATGTAAGAAACATTTCAGGGTAGGCCCAGTGGATTGCTCCTATAATACTAGCACTCTGGGAGTCTGAGGTGGGTGCATCACTAAGCTCAGGAGTTAGAGTTATGCCTGGAAGTAAGAGTGAGATCCCTTCTCTACTAAAATTAGAAAAACCAGCCTGGCTTGGCGCCTGTAGCTCAAGCAGCCAAGGCGCCAGCCACATACACCAGAGCTGGTGGGTTCAAATCCAGCCCAGGCCTGCCAAACAACAATGACAACTACAACCAAAAAATAGCTGGGAGTTCTGGCAGGCACCTGTAGTCCTAGCTACTTGGGAGGCTGAGGCAAGAGAATTGCTTAAGCCCAGGAATTGGAGGTTGCTATGAGCTGTGATGCCACAGCACTCTACCCAGGGCAACAGCTTTAGGCTCTGTCTCAAAAAAAAAAAAAAAAAATGAAGAGAAAAATTAGCCAGGCATTGTGGTGGATGCCTACAGTCCCACCTACACAGGAAGCTGAGGTAAGAGGATCACTTGAGCCCAAGAATTTGAGGTTGCAGTGGCTCCACCATCATCTACCCTGAGCAACAGATACTCTTGTCTCCAAAGGAAAAAAAAAAAAGAAAAAGCATTTCAAATCAGTAAAAGGAAGGAATGGGGTATCTACCCAATCATCTAGAAATAAAAGTCCATCTTATCTTGTAACAAAATAAATTCCAGAAGGATTAAAATTTTTACTGTAAGAAACCTAACTAATAAAAAAAAACACGTACAAATATTTTGATACTCAGGGTGGGGAAATAAAGCAAACAAATGGTGGATTTGGCTAGCCAAAAATGCATTATTGGTTCAGCACCCATGACTTAGTGGTCAGGCTGCCAGCCACATGTATTGGGGCTGGTGTGTTCAAACCTGGCTAGGGCCTGCTAAACAACGACAACAATAACAACAACAAAATAGCCGGGTGTTGTGGCAGGCAGCTGTAGTCCCAGCTACTTGAGAGGCTGAGGCAAGAGAATAGCCTCCAAGAAGCGTCCCCCTCAAGCACTCAAAGAGATCCAAAAATTTGCCATGAAAAGAGATGGGGACTACTCCAGATGTGTGCATTGATATCAGGCTCAATAAAGCTGTCTGAGCCAAAGGCATAAAAAAATGTCCCATATCATATCCCTGCAGTTGTCCCAGAAAATGTAACGAAGATGAAGATTCACTAAACAAGTTTGGCTAGCTATGTACCTGTTACTACTTTCACTTTGGCTAGCTACGTACCTATTACTACTTTCAAAAATCTACAGACTTTCAAAGTGAATGAGAACTGGTGATTGTCAGATACACCAAAAAAGTTATAAAACCAAAAAAAAACGAAGAAGAAAAAAGAAAATTGATAATGGTACATGCATTCAACAGAGTATGACACAGCAATTATAATATATATTCATGTCAGGCATGGAATAATGTGGTAAATGATAACAGCAGGGTATAAGACAACAGATATATTATTCTGTTTATAGAAAGTATTTATTTACTTGTATATCTATGAATAGAGAGGAAGTATACAGAAACAAGACGTTACCGGTGGCTAACCCTGAATAATGAAATTTCAGGTGCTTTTTATTTTCCTCTAGACCAGTGGTTCTCAAACCTTCCTAATGCCATGACCCTTTAATACAGTTCCTCATTTTGTGGTGACCCCAACCATAAAATTATTTTCACTGCTACTTCATAACTGTAATTTTGCTACTGCTATAAATATCTGATATGCAGGATGTATTTAGGCAACCCCTGTAAACGGGTTGTTCAACCCCCAAAGGGGTTGCGATCCACATGTTGAGAATCGCTACTCGAGACTATAATAGTTTTTATGTTCTATCTAATTTATTATCTAAATTTTTTATAATGAACACAATATTTTTTATAATCTAGAAAACCTTACTATAATTTTCCTTTTAAAAAAAAGGATTATTTTAAAAATTCTCTTATGTGCAGGGCATGGTGGCTCACGCCTATAATCCTAGCACTCTGGGAGGCTGACGCGAGTGGACTGCCTAAGCTCAGGAGTTCAAGACCAGACTGAGGCAGAGCAAAATCCGTCTCTAAAAATAGCCTGGTGTGGCAGGTGCCTATAGTCCCAGCTACTTGGGAGGCTGAGGCAAGAGAATCGCTTGAGCCTGAGAGTTTCAGGTTGCTATGAGCTATGATGCCATAGCACTCTACCTAGGGCCACAAAGTAAGACTTTGTCTCAAAAAAGAAAAAGAAAATTCTCTTAGATTTCAGATTAGTATGACACCAGAATGATTAAGTTATCATTGGCCAATGAGGAGAAGGGGAAAACAGGCAATACAATTTTAGTACTGGCTCAGCGCCCGTAGCTCTGTGGCTAGAGTGCTGGCCACATACACGGTGGCTGGTGGATTTGAACCCAGCCTGGGCCAGCTAAAACAATAATGACAACTGCAACAACAACAACAACAACAACAGCCAAGAATTGTGGCAAGCACTTGTAGTCCCAGCTTAAACCCAACCGTTTGAGGTTGCTATAAGCTGTGATGCCATGGCACTCTACTAAGAGTGACAAAGTGAGACTCTGTCTCAAAAAAAAAAAAAAGAAGAATTTTAGTACTATACAAGGACATAATATGGATGATGTAGTTTTTCTTCCTGTGTTGTTATATCTGCAAGTTAGAAATATTAAAGCTATTTTATGGGTGGCACCTGTGGGTCAGTGAGTAGAGCGCTGGCCCCATATACTGAGGGTGGCGGGTTCAAACCCAACCCTGGCTGAACTGCAACAAAAAAATAGCTAGGTGTTGTGGTGGGCACCTGTAGTCCCAGCTACTCAGGAGGCTGAGGCAAGAGAATCACCTAAACCCAGGAGTTGGAGGTTGCTGTGAGCAGTGTGATGCCACGTCACTCTATTGAGAGCGAAAAAAGGGAGACTGTCTCTACAAAAAAATAAAAAAAAAAAAACAACTATTTTATATTCTCTTTCTCTCCCAATCCCATATCTAATTAGTCAATGAGGTATATTCTTTTTTAACTTAACATCTAGAATGTTCCAGAATCTTACCATCATATCCATTCCCACTGTCTTAATCTCATTTTTTTTTATTCCTAGATCTCATGCACTGGTTCATGCTCTCAGATTTCCAACTGACTTCTTGCTTATAGTTTTCTCTCTCCCCAAAGCTTAGTCATTTTTCTAAAACATAAACTGATTGTATTGCTTTCTTACTTAAGCCCATACGATACTACAAACCCATATCATAAAAGGTTCTCCGTGATTTGGATGCCATCTTTCTTACCAATTCCATATTCTCTTCTGTTTCTATATGTATCACATAAGCAAACTACAGTAAATTGGAGATACTTGGAAAGCTCTAAATGTGTTGGCCTGCTTCAAACCTCTAGGACTGACTTTACAGATGTTGTGTCTATTTCTTGAAATGCTTTCCTCTCCTTCCTGGTCCTCCCTCCATTTACCTGGATTTTAACTCATCATTCTTTAAGATCTACCTCAAGAATCTTTGGCTGGCTGTCTCTTACTTGTTTATACCGTAAGAATATTGCATATACCACTCTTAGCTTAATAAAGCAATTAAACATCTGAATGTTAGCTTTTGCTATTTCTGATTTACAAATTTGTCTTAAGATTTATTATAATGGCTGGGCTCGGTGGTTCACCATACCTATAATCCTAGCACTTTGGAGGCCTGAGTGGGTAGATTCCTTGAGCTCAGGAGTTCAAGACCAAGAACTAAGCAAGAATGAGACCCTACCTTTACTAAAAAAAGAAAAAATATATATATGTATATGTATGTCTGTATATATCTATATACATATATATATCACATTGAAAGTAGGAACCATATCTCATCTTTGTGCTCTCAATGCATACAAATACATTATATTATTAGGTGTTTGATACATTTCATTTTTGTTGAATGGTTAAGTTATGTGTCTGCCCTCCCCTGCTAACCTGTGAGTCCCCCAAAGCAAGGTCTCTGATTTGGTTGTTTAGAACCTTTAGCACACTGCCTAACAGAAAGTAACAGATCAAAAGTACTTAACGAATAAATTAGGAAATGAAGTCCTGGCTCAGAGCCTGTGGCTCAAGCGGCTAAAGCGCCAGCCACATACACCTAAGTTGGCGGGTTCAAATCCAGCCTGGGCCTGCCAAACAACAATAACAGCTTTAAAAAAAAAAATAGCCAGGCATTGTGGCAGTCGCCTGTAGTCCCAGCTACTTGGGAGGCTGAGGCAAGAGAATCGCTTGAGCCCAGGAGT
>CAUYQV010107977.1:0-12312 GCA_963574575.1 Galagoides demidoff
CCAGCCATGAGCATGGTATATTTTTCCATTTGTTAACATTTTCAGCTATTTCTTTTCTTAGAGTTTCATAGTTCTCTTTATAAAGATCTTTCACGTCCTTTGTTAGGTAAACTCCCAGATATTTCATCTTCTTTGGTACCACTGTAAATGGAATAGAGTTCTTGACTATTTTTTCAGCTTGACTATTGTTGGTATATATAAAGGCTACCAATTTATGAGTGCTGATTTTGTAACCTGAGATGTTGCTGTACTCCTTGATCACTTCTAGGAATTTTGTAGTAGAATCCCTGGTATTTTCCAAGTATACAATCATGTCATCTGAGAAGAGTGAAAGTTTAATCTCTTTGATCCTATATGGATATTCTTGATTGCCTTTTCTTCCCTCATTATGATGGCTAAAACTTCCATTACAATGTTAAAGAGCAATGGAGACAATGGGCAACCTTGCTTGGTTCCTGATCTGAGTGGAAATGATTTCAATTTAATTCCATTCAGTATGATATTGGCTGTGGGTTTGCTGTAGATGGCCTCCATCATATGAGAAATGTCCCTTCTATGCCAATTTTCTTAAGTGTTCTAACTATGAAAGGATGCTGGGTGTTATCAAAAGCTTTTTCTTCATCAATTGAGAGAATACTATGGTCTTTGTTTTTAATTTGTTTATATGATGAATTACATTTATAGATTTATGTATGTTGAACCAGCCTTGAGATCCTGGGATAAACCCCACTTGGTCCTGGTGTATAATTTGTTTGATGTGTTGTGGATTCTGTTTGTTAGGATCTTGTTGAATATTTTCACAAAGTATTCATTATTGATATTGTTCTCTAATTTTCTTTCTTTGTTGGGTCTTTTCCTGGTTTGGGGATCAAGGTGATGTTTGCTTCATAGAATGTGTTGGGTAGTATTCCGTCTTTTTCTATGTTGTGGAAAAGGTTAAGTAGTATAGGTACTAGTCACAAGAAACTTTATTCCCAGAAATATGACAATCTGAAGGAAATGGACCAATACTTGGAAACACGTCATCTCCCAAGACTCAGCCAGAATGAAGTGGAAATGTTGAACAGACCTATATCAAGTTCTGAAATAGCATCAACTATACAAAGTCTCCCTAAACAGAAAAGCCCAGGACCAGATGGCTTCACGTCAGAAATCTACCAAACCTTTAAAGAGAAACTAGATCCCATACTACTCAACCTTTTCCAAAACATAGAAAAAGACGGAATACTACCCATCACATTCTATGAAGCAACTTTTTGATTTATTGATGTATTGTATAATTCTTTTGTTTTAAATTTCATTTTTTCTGCTTTCCATTTGCCTGGAATATAGATGACCATCCCTTCACCCTGAGTCTATATTTGTCTTTTAGGGTAAGGTGGGATTCTTGAATGCACAGATATCTGGCCTGAGTTTTTGTATCCAGTCAGCCAGCCTGTGCCTCTCTAGAAGGCAATTTAAGTCATTCACATTGCTTGAGAATATTGATAAACCTGGTATAATTTTGGGTATCAAGTTTTTCAAAAGTCCAGTGGACATCTTTAATTATTTTGCCCCTCTGAAAATTGGAATTTGATCAAAATTTTCTGTGTGAGTTTACTTATGTCGTGGAGGATTGCACTTGTCTTTATGGAAGATAGGTCTGAGAATATCCTGGAGGGCTGGTTTAGTTATATCAAATTTCTTCAATGTGTGAATGACATTAAGATATTTAATTCCTCCATCATAAATGAAACTCAGTTTAGCTGGACACAGGATCCTGAGTTGAAAGTTATTTTGTTTTAGGAGATTAAAAGTCTATGACCACCCTCTCTTAGTCTCAAAGCTTTCAGCAGAGAGATCTGCAGTCATTCTAATATTCTTACCCTTGTAGGTTATGGTTTTCTTGCATCTAGTTGCTTTCAGAATTTTCCCTTTCATATTAACTTTAGTGAAGTTAATTATGATGTGCCTGGGGGATGTCTTGTTCAGGTTGAGTTGTGCTCAGGTTCTGAAACTGTCTGCTATCTGAATTTCAGAATCTCTTGGCATGTCTGGAAAGTTCTCTTTCATAATTTCATGAAGTCGAGCCTCTGTGCTTTGTGAAGCCACTTCATCACCTTCAGGGATTCCTATAATATGAATATTCGTTTTCTTTGAATTATACCAGAGCTCTCTGAGAAAGTAATCTGTTTTTGCTCTCCATTTCTCATCATCCTTGCGTGCTTGGGAATATTCAGAAGCTTTGTCTTCAATGTCAGAGATCCTTTCTTATGCTCCATTCTGTTACTGAGGGATTCTACCATATTTTTCAGATCTTTGAGGGCTGCAACCTCTTGCCTCAGTGTTTTGAAATCTTTGGTCATTTTATCTTTGAAATTGTTGAATTCTTGAACCATCTTTTGAATAATTTCTTGAGACATCTTTTGAATCATTTCTTGCAAGTCCCTCCTCTCTTCCATTCTGTTAATCTTATTTGCCATTCAAATTCTGAACTCGATTTCTGACATCTCAGCCATCTGTTTATGGGTGGGATCTTCAATTGCATCTGCCCCATCCTTCCTTGAGGGAGTTGATCTACTCTGGTTATTCGAATTACCAGAGTTTTTCCACTGATTCCACCCCATGCTGGATTTACACTGTGTGCGGACCATACCAGAAACTTTCAGTCAGTGGCCTCCACTAGAGAAGATTCTGGCTTCCTCTGGTTGCCCAGATAGGCAGAGTGTGTCTTTCTGGAAGAGCCTGAGGGGTGTGAGCCTTGTTGTTCACACTGCTGTGGTTGCTGCTCTTCACCTGGGGGTACCCCTCTTCTAAGTATGGTTCCCTCTCAACTGACCATCCTCTCATAGTTCTTGAGTGGCTGGCTAGGGATGCTGGGAGCGTACAGCTTTGGAAATTCTGGGCTCACCCAGCACCAGTGCGTGGAGTAGGGAATGCCTCTGCTGCTGCCCACAGGACACATGGCTCTATCAAGCAGTTCTGTGCATGCCCAGAGCTGGGGACTCTTCTACCACTGCCCACGGGTCATGCACAGCTCTAGCAAGCAGTTCTAGGCCTGCCCAGTGTGGGAGCCTGGAGCAGGGAACTCCTCTGCTTCTGCCCACAGGATGCATGTGTTTCTAGCAAACAGTTCTTGGCCCAGCCTGAGATGGAAATTACTCCACCACCACCTGTGGGTCACACATGGCTCTAGCAAGCAGTTCTCAGCCTGCCTGTAGCTGGGGATTTCTCTGTTGCCACCCGCAGGGTGCACAGCTCTAACAAGTAGTTCTGGGCTCAACCAGAGTGAGGGACTCCTCCACCGGCCCCTGTGAGGCATGCATGGCTCTAGCAAGCAGTTCTGGGCCCCTCCAGAGTGGAGGACTCCTCCACCACTGCCCGTGGGACACATGCAGCTCTAGCAAGCAGTTCTGGGTCCACCAGGAGTGGAGGACTCCTCCACTGTGGCCCGTGGGACACGTGCAGCTCTAGCAAGCAGTTCTGGGCCTGCCTGGATTGGTGGACTCCTTCACCACCCTCTGTGGGGCATGTGTGGCTCTAGCAAGCAGTTATGGGCCTGCCCAAAGCAGTGGACTCCTCCACCGCTGATCATGGTGCATGTGGCTCTAGGAGAGGAGGACTCCGCAGCCACTGGTGGGGGATTTTGTATCTTTTGGTTGTATTTTGGGGGTTGCATCTAGCCTCAGCAAAGTTGTTGTGTGTTCTTCATTATTTTCTCTTGGCTTAGCGCCAAACCACCAGCTTACTTGCTAAACTTCTGTCCTTTAAGTCTCCTTCTCGATGGGAGCTTCTGTGAGAAGCTGGCTGCAGTCTGCCATCTTGACCTATTCTATTTTTTGTGTGTGTTAGTAATGAAAAATTGACATCCAAATAAATGGAATGAAAATAGAAGAGGAGCAGATATTGATAAAAGAGAGAAGAAATTTAAAATGAAGAGCATTAAACCAAAATATAATTTTTAAAATTACTAAAACAAACTATCTCTAGCAGGACCTATCTAGAAAAAGAGAAAAGGTACAAAAATGTCATTAATGAAGACAAGATATTAGATGACTCAATATTGGAAAGATATTTCTTCTAACTCATTTAATCTATGAACATAACACTATCCCAACTAAAATCCCACAAGGATTTTTGATTAACCAACTTTATCATGAAAATATTGATTGAAGAAATATTGAAAAGATGTGCTTACAAAAAAAATGATTTCAGAATTTAAGTCTAGGAAATAAGAGAATTGGTGATCAAAAAAATAGTAACATGTGGATAAATCTAAGCAAAAATTGTTTATATAAAACAATAATGTCTGATTTGAGAGAATATAAAAATGGTAGAGCTAAAACCATGGAGTACAATGTAGCCTTAAAAAAAGATGAAGCCTTTATCTCTTTTATGTTTACATGGAAGGATCTGGAACATATCCTCCTGAGAAAGGGTCTCAAGAATGGAGGAAAAAGCATCCAATATGCTCAGTACTCCTAAGAAACCTACCTATATTTACTCACACATTCTTATAAAAAATAGAACACAACCATAGCCCAAGATGATGGAGAGAAGTGTAGTGGAAGGGGAGGGGAGGGGGAAGGTTTAACAGAGGGAGGGTGAAAGGAGGGATCACACCTATAGAACTTATGACAAAGGTACAAGTCAAATCTGTGAAATGTAGAACATAGATGTTTTGGCACAATAATCAAGTAAATGAGGTGAAAGTTATATTGATTGGTTTAATGTAACCACGTTAGATTGTATAAAAAAATCAGCACATTGTACCCCATGTATGCATGAATGTATTCATGATCTATGTGTATTTTACTTAATTAAAAAAACTGTAAGGAAAAGAAACTTTTTCTGAGCCTTTAGTATGTACATATGGACTTGATTTCTGTATAACCTTGAGCCTGGAAGTTGTCAAATAGCCAATAGAAAAGAAATCAGAGCAAGTGTGTATGGAAAACCAGTTATATTAAGAAAAAAAAAAAAAAAAAAAAACAACAGCCAAAAAATGAATGAATGACTAGACCCAGCAAAAGGATTTAGGGCTCACCAATTGGTTTGTGGCTGAGCTCTCTACAATCCAGACAGTACTGAACTATTTAGATAAATACTTGTTTCAACTAAACAATCACTTTGCTTTGTGAAATTGTCCCCCTCCCCAGGCATTCATGTATCTACACCGTCACCCAGTGCAGAAATAACATAGAATTTATGGAGGAAAAAAACATAGAAATAGACAATTAACAGACAGCATGCAGATTCCCTCAAATGCTCATTATTCCATAGCTAGATGGAGCAGAGATGTTCTGTTTGCACCATGTCCAAAGTTCCCACAGAGAGCTGCCTATGTTGGCCAGCAAGCTGGACAGCAACCAAGTGTACGCTAAGGCAAAGAAAACCTCATCCCTCACTTTGTTACATAATTATAGGCTGGTGAAAGAGATGCTAGGGAACACCTACTTTTTCTAATCAACAGGAAATACAAGGAGTTTCTATGTTTAAGAACAAGGTGTAAGGTAATATGCATAGCTAAAACCTAATTGTGCATATTTAC
The DNA here is from genome assembly GCA_963574575.1 of Galagoides demidoff. Lineage (NCBI taxonomy): Eukaryota > Metazoa > Chordata > Mammalia > Primates > Galagidae > Galagoides > Galagoides demidoff. The sequence goes on from CAUYQV010107977.1 coordinate 5,531, forward strand.
CAAGGGCTCTGGGAACAGGCTTGTGGCTAGGAATGCTGATATCGCTCTTTCTGAGCTACACCTTTTCCTTTGTTCTGGGAGACAGTACTAATAAAGATTTCTGCACCCTCTTCATGGCTAGGTGTAATTGCCAGTGCTTGAACTATCTTGGAGGTATTCCTTGAGAATTGATGTGAAGACCCCATTCCCTGGCCAACTAACTCCTCCATGTTGAACCAGATCTTCTATGCCTTGTTCAGCAGTCATCTCAGCTTAAAATTTATTATATTTCAGAGTCTTTATTTTTCTTTCAGCACAGCAAGTCAATTAATGCACAAAGTTATTTAAGGTCATTATATTGTACTGTTCAGAAGGATAGTAAAATGATAACAACTAACCTTGGACCTCACATTAAGTAGATCATATTAAACCTTAAAGTGAAAGTGGCCAGGTGTGGTGGCTCATGCCTGTATTCCTAGCACTCTGGGAGGCTAAGTGAGATGGATTTCTCGAGTTCAGGAGTTTGAAACCAGCCTGAGCAAGAGCGGGAACCCAGTCTCTAACTAAACAAACAAACAAAAAACTAGACATGTGTCATGCTACACACCTATAGTCCCAGGTGCTACTCGGGAGGCTGAGGCAGAAGGATTGCTTGAGCCCAAGAGTTTGAGATTGTAAGCAGAGAGAGACTGTCTCAAAAAAAAAAAATACAAGTGGAACTATTTGTAGAAGTATAATTGTATATTTTCTGAACCAGTAGACAGAGAAAAAGTGAAACAAGGGAAATAAAACACTGATTCAAATAACAGCAAGAAAGGCAGGAAAGCAATCAAGGAAAAATTGCAAAATTATGCAATAGAAATTAAAATAGAATAGCAAATAAAATAGAAAAAATCCAAATATATTACAAATGAACTGATAATGATTCAAGCAAGAAAATTAACAAGCTTACTCTCATACACAAAGTTAGAAAATTAACATTCTTTTAAAGCATATGTGATACATTTTTAAAAATTAACCTCGTATTAGGCCATTAACCTCTTCAACCAATTTTAAAGAGTTCAGTATTACCCAGATTATACTTTCTGGCTATGATGCACTCAAGGCAAGCATCTGAAATAGAAAGTAATCAGGAGATTATATGGCTGAGGAGAAGAGAAAGGAGAGTGTCAAAGAAGATAAAGTCAGAGAGGTGCAAGAAGGAAAGGAACCAGATGACTCAGGGCCTCTCAAGTCACAGTTAGGTCTTTGCCTTTTACTCTGAATGAACTGGGAAGTCTTTGGAGGATTTTACTCAGAATGATATAATCTAATTTACATTTTGAGAGGATCACATGGCTTTGTGTTTAGATTAGACTAAAAGTGGGGGAAGGGCAGAATTGAAGGGACAAATTAAGAGATTACTATAGTAATCTGGGAAGAGATAGCGATTGTTTGGACCAAGGTAATGACAGTGTAAATAGAGTGGTTAAATCTTGAATATATTTCAAGTGCAGAACTGATAACACTTAATGACAGACAATACGTTGGATGTGGAATAGAGGTCAAGAATGATAGCAAAGTATTTTGGCCTGAGGACTGAAAGGGGAGAGTTGTTATTAATTAAAGATGGGAATGACTGTAGGATGAGGTGACTTACAGGGCAATAAGAAGAGCTTGATTTTGTACATATTAGGTTCAGGTTGTTATCGGATATTCTAATGAATATATTGAGCAAGTTACTGGAAATACAGGCCAAGATTTCAGAAATATATTTCTTGTATGGCCAAGCTTTTACATAACTTGAATACCAAGATTAATGATTAAATGACAGGATAATTGAGTATCACAGTCCTTATCTCTATTAGAATACTTGGGGATCACAGTATGTCATAAAACAATAAGATTATGTAGCCATATAACTCCTTTCACACAGAATTCATGCATTTAACTTGGGTAAGACATTCATATATGTTTCAAAAACAATGTTTCAAAACAAATTTTTAAAACTTTATCGCTGAAATTTTATGTTCCCAGTTAAATAGTTTTAATTATTTGTTTAAATGGTACTTTCCAAGCTGGTAATTATTTTTGAAAATATGAAATCTCTAAACACATTTTTCAATCAATTACTTAGCATTCAGTAAATTAGTCTCAGTTACAGTTTGATGGTAAGATCATTTTATTTTGGTTCCATTGTTGCCTGTAGAGAAAGAGTAAATGTAACATGTTTTAAAAAGTCCTCTCAAATTAACATATAATGTGACCTCTCCATGTTCTAACTTTTTCAGTACTTTCTAATATTTACTCTTAATTTTATTCTCATCTTTAACTATTTTTCAAGGGATAGCCAATGAAAAACTCCCTTTTCCATATTTAAAACATTTGGTGTCAACATTTTTTCTATCAGATCCTTCATAGTACAATTTCAAAATATTGTCAGAATTTGCCTTTTAACCTTTACAGTTACTGGAACAATAACAATCCTCCCAATTTTTACCACATTCCCTTGAAGGAAGAATTTTAATACAATCAAGAGGTACTTCTAGATATCCTAAATTTTCCATGCGCTCTAGGTGAAGTCTTTAATTACTTGAAGCTTCCTCTAACTCTACCTTTATTCAAATTTCTCCCTCAGATTCTGAAATTCTCCCATAATTCAACTATAGTTTGGCATCAGAATCTGTTTCCTTACTTCTTTCATAAAGATAATTTTTACCTTTATCTTTCTAGATACTGCTTCCCTATAACCTCTGCTAAATATGCTTCCTCAGCTCATTAATAAGACAAATAAATACTGACCTAGGTGTCTTGCCTCTTGGAAAGATTATGTCCAATATTGTTTATATTTGGCAATTTTCATTGTAGTCTTTGTATGTGGTCTTTTCAAGGTGGTCACATTCTCTTTATACAAGCTGGAAGGTCTTCGTCTTCTATGAAAATAAGAAAGATGAGCAGATTTTTAGGCAGTAGATTATCAAAGACAGCAACAAGAAAATCCAACTGATCATAATAAGAATAAGGAGTAGTTCTATTGTTTCATAATCTATACTATCTTCCATCAATAGTGTTGTTGTGGCAAGACCTAGATGATGCAGTTTAGGGCAGAAAGGGAAACCAAACCCAAACTTCACTTGAACTTCTCCCTGGTGCTTTCCTTGATGCAAGCTTGTAAGAAATATGTATGGTTTTACACCACATTACTACTTATCTCACTAGCCCATAGCTGTGTCCATTGTCATGTCATGAGCATAAAGGAAATCAGTAACCAGGGTAACCTATGGGTGGCATATTCAGAGTTACCCTCAATCAAAACCTCTTTACTGCTTAGTCTCTGTGTTCCTTGCTGACGTTACTTCTGTAGTCACGTGAATAAGGGACTATAGAATATCTCCTTCCTTGTCTTACTTGCATTTTCATGACCTACTGACCAAAATGTGATTTATTCATAGAGTCCTAGTTGTCTAATTCCACTGTTTTGGTATATTTTTCTGGTAACACACAAACCATATTCAAGTATATGCCAACAACATCTTTTAACTGAATGAATCACATATAATTAACTGAACCAATAAATTTTATTTTCTCAGTAAAATAATTTTCCCTTCTGATCAATACTATTGATAGGGAGTAGGAGTAGGCATAGACAATATAGACTATATAATAGTTTATATCAACAGAATTAATTTATATAATTATATATTTAACATTTATTCAATTATTAACTGATCCACATATCTATATTCTAACATAGCCACATTTTAGCCATATTTTTCATAACACAAAAACACTTGAGTAAACTCTTTCGCCAAATTCACATATAGTATATTTCTAGTAAAAATTATGAAAAAAGAAATAGACTCTTATTTGGTGGTCTTTTTTTTTTCCTTTCGTTTGAGATGAGATCTTATTTTGTTGCCAAGGATAGAGTGAACTGGTGGGACAGTAGCCCACTGCAAACTCAAACCTCAGGGCCAGCTTCCTGAGTAGCTAGGTCCACAGGCACACACCACCTTGCTGAGCTAATTTTCTTTTGTAAAGATGGAGACTACGTTGCCCAGGCTGGTCACAAACTCCTGGCCTCAACTGATCCTCCTGTCTCAGCCTCCTAAAGTGCTAGGATTACAAGCCTGAGGCACTGTGCCCAGCCTGGTCTTTGAGCAAAGAAAAATAAAAAGTATTCTAGATAGTTTATGGGCAACAAAATTAAAGTAGGAGCCAAGAGAAATTACGGAAGGATTATTTCATTTTTTCAATAGAATAGTTGACAGGCTTGGGAGAGAAGTGATTTGCACGTGAGGGGTAAAAAAGAGTTAAGAATTAAAGGTAATATCTAGATATCTGTCTTGTGTGATGAGGTGCACTGGGGAATATTCTCCCTCAATTTCCAAATAATCTCCAAATCCAATTATGCCTAGTGTGCTTCCCAGGTCACAAATATTGATTTCCAGTAGTCTAGTGTCTATGTGCGTTGACTAAGTAATCTAGTGATATCCCTGCTGAAATTCATGTCTCAGCCTGGATGGTCACAAAGTGCACCCCTCCCTTCATATGCAAGCTCTTAAATTTAACCATGCGAATAATTTGCCAGGTGTCTAGCCCTCTGTTTCTGAAGATAGCTCTTATTTAAGGTTCCTCATTCTCTGTTCAACAATAGATACCTTGAAATGAAGTACTCAGTAATACATTGATATCATTTGACCAGCTTCAGAAAACATGAAGGAGGGAAAAAATAATAAACAAGCAAACAAAATGCAATGACATATCCAGGACCTCTAAGGAGTTCTTGACTGCCAGAAGGCCTTTGTGTAATCGTCAAATTAAAAAAAATTCAATACAACACAAAACGTAAGTTACATCTTTTATCATTATAGCTATCAGTAAACAAGCAGAGGAACATTACAAGTGGTGAGCCCCCAAAACTAATTTTATATTTTTGTTCAAATCTTCTATCCAGTAGTTCATGGGAAAAGAGTTTGTGGTACTCTCTGAGCTCTGCGTAAGTCCAATGTCAATAAAGATAGTGATTTTTTTTTCTCTTTTATAGTTTGCTTTGCCATTAATCTAGCAGGATTAAGGAACTACAGACAGAATGGTGATTAGAATTACTAGTAACCTCTACCCTTATTAACAGTAATATAAAATTGTCTTAATCAAATACTGGAGCTCTGTTTTTATGCAGGATTTTTTCCAGTTTGTTAAAGTTTGTGACTAAAGAATTCTATCAGACTGAGCCAATTTATAGATACCTTTGCCAAGGTATACCACTTCTATACATTCCTCCCCTGTAAGTGATCAGTCCCTCCGATGTCTCCTAGACTGAGCCCAAGTCTACAATATATGGAGGAGACTGAGGAATAATGGAAAGTTGCATTAACTATCTAGATATTTTATTTACTCAGCTATTAGAAATTACTCATACATCTAGAAATCCCTAAATAATAAATATAAAGTATTCATTTTTCTCTTGTTAATTTGACTCCATCTTGATCCAGTTAACTTGATCTAGTCTCATCATAAGGTTATCATGGATTTCTACCTTATTTCAATAGGGAGAAAATTCAAACCATCAACAGCACTTATTTCAGACACTTCATAATTCCATTTTAATATCAAAATCTACATGCTCAAAGAAACACATAATGCATACATAGTTCAAAATCAGGTTACTATTGCTAAATGTCATGTGGATTTATTTCAGGGAATTATGATGAATGTACTTCTGGAATAATGCATATTAAGTATAAGTAGTTATAAGGCCCTTTTCATAGAAAATATGAATTAAATCCTTTAATAATTGAGATATATTGCCTCAGCACCCATAGCTCTGTGGTTAGGACACTGGCCACATACACCAGGGGCTGGCAAGTTTGAACCTGGCCTGGGCCTGCGAAACAACAATAAGAACTGCAACAAAAAAATAGCTGGGCATTGTGGTGGGCACCTGAAGTCCCAGCTATTTGGGAGGCTGAGGCAAGAGAATCACTTAAGCCCAAGAGTTTGAGGCTGCTGTGAGCTGTGACACCAGAGCACTCTACCAAGGGCACATAGTGAGAGTCTGTCTCAAAAAACAAAAATAAATAAAAACTGAGATATTAAAACTTATGTCTCAATATATTGTGTACTTATTGAGATATTAGTTACATAATATACAATTTACATGTTTTTATTAAATGATTTGAAGATTTCTTTGTATATTTACAGAGTGGCACAATCATCATCACAAGCAATTTTAGAAAATTTTCATCACTTATAAAGGAAATCCCACACTACTTAGGATGCACTGTCCATCCTCTCAGCTCTCCAGCCACAGACAAAGATTAATCTTATATTCATTTTCTATAAATTTTTCCATTGTTGACACTTCATATACATGGAATCATGCAATATGTGGTACTTGTATCTGCATTCTATCAGTTAGCATAATTATTTGAAAATTCATCCATGTATCAGTACTTTATTCTTTTTTTTTCATAAGGAGTTACAATCGCAAAATCTTTTATTAGTTATAATATTATACTCTGCAATAGTTTAATTTTGAACTATTATAATATATTCCCAGAAATGGCTCTGAGGGAAATATTTTTATTACCTCATAAAAACCCTGATATTTGGATGTACACCATGGAATACTATGCAGCCTTAAAGAAAAACGGAGACTTTACCTCCTTCATGTTTACATGGATGGAACTGGAAAATGTGCTTCTTAGCAAAGTATCTCAGGAATGGAAGAAAAAGTATCCAATGTACAGAGCCCTTTTATGAAACTAATCCATAGCTCTCAAACAAAAAGATACAACTTTATTCTTTTTATTGCCAAATGG
>CAUYQV010107979.1:0-10360 GCA_963574575.1 Galagoides demidoff
ACCTTTTAACATAACCCTTTCAACATAACCTGGTTTAACATAACTTAATGGAGAACATGTTGTTAGCCATTACGTCTTTTGTTCTTATCTGATGAAGCCTGAGGCTATGGAGGAAAGAGATGGTTTGAAAATCTGTCCTACTGACCTTGCCATTTGGAGGCAGTTACTTCAATCTTTAAAACAAGGCATAAAGAAACTTCTAGGGCATACAGAAATTTGTGTGCAAACCTCCACTCCCATGTGGGCCTTAAGTCAGGGAGGTTTTATGCTCACAACCAACCAGGCCAACCTTAGGTCAGGGAGGTTTTAAGCCTGCAACCAACTCAGCCATATGGGATTCTGCCTCAGTTTCTCACAAGCATGTCTGCACAAAGTCTTTTCACTTCTCTCTCTCAAATAGCTTTTTTTGGCCAAAGGTATATAGGCCTTTCGCCTATAGTTGATGAAAGGAAAAGTAGGTTTTTTCTTAAGAGTTGGCAGCCTAAACAGATTGCAGACGCATGCTGCAAAGACCATCACAAAATTTTCAGGCTGACTATATGACTTTTTTTTTTTTTTTTTTTGAAACAGAATCTTAGGCTGTTGCCTTGGGTAGAGGGCTGTGATGTCACAGCTCACAGAAAACTCAAACTCTTGGGCTTAAGCGATTATCTTCCCTCAGCCTCCCAAGCAGCTGGGACTATAGGCGCCTGCCACAGCACCTGGCTATTTTTGTTGTTGCAGTTGACATTGTTGTTTTTAGCTGGTCTGTGCTAGATTCGAACCTGCCAGCCTTGTGAACATCAGCCAGATAGCAACAGAATTGCAAGTTAGCTTTTCAGCAAGTTCCTCCAGGGGAGAGTCCTATAATCTTGGTTTCAGTCAACACAGGCTATTCCTGGGGATTCTTAAGCAAGCACACAATTAAGCATTGAAAAAGAGTTATTAGTTAGTTTTAAGATCAAGTGATTGTTCCTGTTACAGTCTCACTATATTGCCCAGGCTGATCGTAAGTTCCTAGCCTTGGAGCTTCCTGCCTCAGGCTTTGAAAGTGTTGATATTACAGGCAGGAGGCCCCTAGAAAGATTTTTTTTTTGCACTTAACATTGGTACGTTACTATTAATTAGACTCCAGGCTGAATTGGAAATTCACATTTCCCCCAGGAATATCTTTCCATTTTTAAGAGCTCACATTGCATTTAACTCTCATATACTCTTAAGCTCCGCTGGTCTGTGACAGTTTCTTAGTCCTATCATGTTTTTTTGATGACATTGACATTTTTGAAGAGGTATGGTCAGGACTTTTGTGGAATATCCCTCAATCTGGACTTATCTGATGTTTTCTCTGGGGTTATAAATTTGGGGGAGGAAAACCTCATTTCATCATACCAGGGGCAGAGGTGCCTCATACCTGAGAGATATCATTGGTGATGTTAACTTTGATCCCTTGGTTAAGCTAGGAATAACACATTGATTTTGAATATGCTACTATGTGAACAATAACATTAATATTAATAGCTACTGTTTATTGAGTGTTTGTCATGTCATTATTGTTTGCTCTGTGACATAGATCCTAACTGTGCTAATTGCTTTCATAGTGCTGTCTTTGAGTGGTGCCATAATCAGCAGGTGAGATCTGTGTTCTGGGATGGACTAGAATTTGTAGCTCAGCCCTGCTCATTTCTGTATTAAGCTAGGGCCTCAGTTTCCTCATCTGTAAAATGGATTAGTCAGAAGTAATACTTCATGGCATCACGTGAGGATGCAAAGGATCTTGTCTCAGCCATGATCTCTTTTGACTTCACCAGACAATGTCCACCAGCCTCATCTGATAAGAAGTCCCATGCAAATAAACAAATAAGAACTCCTAGAAAGTAGCTGAAAATGAGAGCTGAATTTAGGGGGCTTGGGGAATACGTCAGTGACTGTGTCTTTGGAGCATTATTATTTTCAGTCATCTTGTTCAGCTATTTCTTTTAAAACTTTTAATTTCCAATAATTAGAGATCCACAGGAAGTTGCCAAAATTATATAGTACAGAGACATTCCATGTGTCCTCACTCTGGTTCCCCCAGTGATTCTGCAAAATGAAAGTACAATATTACAACCAAGAATTATGCATTACTATGATCCAGAAAGAGCAACACTTTTATAGGCACATTTTTGCATGTGTGAAATGTGTACTTTGTTCTATATAATTTTTATCACATGCAGCTTTGAATAAAGATATTACAATCAAGATACAGAACTGTTCCCTCACCTAAAAGATCCCTCCCACTACCCCTTAATAACCACATTCTCTCCTCCCCCCAATCCCTAGCCCTTAGCAACCACTCATCCGTGGCTATTGCTATAATTTTATTTTAGCAATGTTGCAGACATTGGAATCATGCAACCTATAACATTTTGAAACTGGCCTTTTTCCTGTTCAGCTTTTTACAAAGCTTATTCCATAGAAAATCCTGACAACAACCCCCTACCAGGATAGACTAGTACACCCATGTTACAGGGGGAGGAATCAGAGGATCAGAGAGGTGCAGTGACTTGCCCAAGACCACACAGCCTACAAGTGGTCTTAGGTTGGTTTGTGCAGAAGAAATGTGTCCAAGAAGGATACTATTTTAGAACTGTTAGTTGCTTTCAGTTGCTTTCATCCTTGACCTTCTTTCATGGGGCCCAGTTGTGTGTGTGTGTATGTGGTCTATCCAAGGAGGATTGTTGAGTGGCTCTTATCTGTGGCTTAGAAGTTAAGCCCTGTCTCCAAGGGCCTGACTCCCAGCTGCAGAGATCTGGGAGTCCACAGTTGCTTCAAAAATAACTCCTCAGATCTGACTACTATTTCAAAACAACAGTCTCTAAGGAGAAGTCAAAGTAGGCCCATGGCTCTAGAAAATGTATGTCCTTGGAGCTGCTGCTGCTTGCTGTGGGACAGAGGTTGGCAAATGGTGGTCCAAGGGCCACTGCTTGCTTTTGTAAATAAAGTTTTATTGGAACTCAAGTGTATTAGCTTGCATGCTCTCTATTTGCTTTCATGCCACAACAGCAAAGTTGAGAAGTTGTTGACAGGCACCCTCTGGCCTTAAAGTGTGAACTATTTACTCTCTGGTACTTTACAGAAAAATGTGCCAACCCTTGCTGTCAGAAAGACACAAATTGGTTTTTACCCCTCCAGGAATGTAGCCTCCAAGGTCATTAAAAACTACCTCTCCAGCACCTGTGGCTTTGCACATGGTTTTTTGTAGCTTCAAATGCCCCCAACTTCTCCTTTCTTTGCTTGGAAAAGACTTCTTCATTCTTCCACTATCTGTTTGTTTATGTGTCCATTTATTCATTCATCATGGAATATTCACTCCACCAGGACAGTGATCTTTGTGTGTTTTATTCACTGCTAGATTCCCACTGGGGAGAGCAGAGGCTGGCACAAGTAGGAACTCAGTAGATGTTTGTTGAATGAATGTATGAGGGAGGCACCCAAAACTAACAGCATTGAATTTTTTTAAACTGAGGTGAAATTCACATAGCATGAAATTAACCATTTTAAAGTACAGTTAACCCTTGAATGACTTGGGGTTTGGGGATGCATTTGGAAATCCACATACAACTTTTGACTCTACCAAAACTTAACTACTAATAGCCTATAAATAACTAGAAGTTTTACTGATAACATGAATAGTCAAGGAACATAGATTTGGTGTGTTATATATATTACATGCTATACTCTTGCAATAAACTAAGCTAGAGAAAAGGAAATGTTTTTAAGAAAATCATAAGGAAGATGGGTGGTGCCTGTGGCTCAGTAGATAGGGCGCTGGCCCCATATACTGAGGGTGGTAGGTTCAAACCTGGCCCTGGCTAAACTGCAATAAAAAAATAGCCGGGTGTTGTGGCAGGCGTCTGTAGTCCCAGCTACTTGGGAGGCTGAGATAAGGGAACTGCCTAGGCCCAGGAGTTGGAGGTTGCTATGAGCTGTGTGACGCCATGGCACTCTACCCACTCTACCGAGGATGATAAAGTGAGACTCTGTCTCTAAAAAAAAAAGAAAGAAAGAGAATCATAAGGAAGAGAAAATACATTTACTATTCATTAAGTGGAAGTGGATCATCATAATGGTCTTTATCTTTGTTGTCTTCGCATGGAGTAGGCTGAGGAGGAGGTGGTCTCAGTGGTGGCAGAGGTGGAAGAAAACCCTAGTGTAAGTGAATCCACACAGTTCAAACCCATGTTGTTCAGGGTCACCTGTGTCCAATTCTGTGGCATTTAGTACATTCACTATGTTGGGCAGCCACCACCTCTGCCTACTTCAGAGAATTTCTGTCATCTCTGAAAGGAAACTCCATCTCTGTGAGTCACTCCCCCTCCTCCTTCCCCAGCCCCTGGCAGCCACTAATCTTCTTCCTATCTCTATGTATTGGCCTGTTCTGGACATTTCTTTCGTGTCATTGGAATCATATACTACGTGACCTCTGGTTTCTTTCCCTCAGCATCATGTTTTTGAGGTTCATTTACATTGTAACCTATATTATTACCTCTTCCATTTTTATGGGTGAATAATATCCTACGGTGTATATTGTTCATCCATTTATCTGTTATCATATCTGGGTTGTTTCCTCCTTGTAGCTACTGTGATTAGTGCTGCTATGAACAAGATCATATGAGCATTTGTTTGGGTTTCTATTTTCAGCTCTTTTGGGTAGATACCTAGGAGCAGAATTGCTGGGTCCTTTGACAGCTCCATGTTTCCCTTTTTGAGGATGCCGGTATTGTTCTACAATGGGGCCACTTCACCCACAGAGTCTCTGTGTTGCTTGCCCTAAGGGTTCTTTGATTAATAATGGCTGCATCAGGATGACTGTGGATGTGGTCCCCCCGGACCAGCAAACCTCAAAGGTTGTTAGAAATGCAGACTCACAGGCCCCACCCAGGTCTGCTGAATCAGAACTTCTAGAGGTGAGTTTTTTCAAGCCCCCTGGGTGACTCTAGTCCCCGTTAAGTTTGAGAACCAATGTGTCCCACCATGAGTGTGTCTCCCAAACAATCCCATGCAGGACAGCTACTGACACAATAATCACCAGGCTTTCTTCCACTTTTGCAGTCATTGAATGGGAGATAGAGCAGGGCTTGCTGAGCTCTGAAAACGGGGACCAAGGAGCCACCATCTTCCTTCGAGAGATTCAAGATCTCAACAAACATATCCTGGAAGACTGTGCCCTCAAGATGGTGGACCGGCTCCCAGACGGCTGCCTGGATACTGATGCCCAGAACCTTCTCAGCACCCTTAAGGGGCGCATCACCAATGCACAGCCAGGAGTCCTCAAGGCCCACCATCTGCCATGGAGCCGTGACCTGGTAAACCCCAAGAACAAGGCTCATGCTCGCTACCTTAAGGAGCTGAGTGAGCAGTTTGTGGCCAGGGCCAACCACCAGGTTCTCGAACACCTCCGTGAGCTGGAGGTAGCCAGACAAGAGTTGGGGTGGCTCTATCAGGAAATTCGTCACCACCTTTGGCAGAGTGTGGAGGTTATCCACACTTTCTGTGGACACCAGGAACTCCTGGCTCAGCTCGGGCAGTGGCTCAGGCAGAATGATTGCAAGCCCCACACCCCTATGGTGCTCTTTGGACCTCCAGGCATCGGAAAGACAGCCCTGATGTGCAAGCTGGCTGAGCAGATGCCTGGGCTGCTCGGCCATAAGACAGTGACTGTCCTGCGGCTGCTGGGGACATCACAGCTGAGCTCAGACACACGCAGCCTTCTCAGGAGCATCTGCTTCCAGGTGTGCCTGGCCTATGGGCTGCCCCTGCCCCCTGCCCAGGTCCTGCACGCACACACTAGAGTGGTCCAGTTTTTCCACGCCCTCCTCCACACAGTCTCCTGCAGAAACTTTGAGTCTCTGGTGCTCCTGATGGATTCCATGGACGACCTGGACTCTGCCCACCACACTCAGAGGCTCCGCTGGCTGCCTCTCAAGTGCCCCCCCAGGGTGCACCTCATTCTCTCAGCTTGCTCAGGGGAGCAGAGGGTTTTGAGTACCATGCAGCAGATGCTTATGGACCCAGGGGCTTACTGTGAGGTGAAGCCCCTCTCAGGAAACCAGGGGCAAGAGATGATTCAGCTTCTGCTGGTGGCTGTGAGAAGGACACTGAGCCCAGTGCAGAGGGACCTGCTCTGGGCCAGTCTCCCGGAGTGTGGACATCCAGGGCGGCTGAGGCTGGCCTTCGAGGAGGCCCGGAAATGGGCCTCCTTTACTGTGCCAGCCCCATTGGCCACCACTGCCGAGGAAGCCACACACCATCTCTGCACCCGCCTGGAACAGATGCACGGGCAGCTCCTTGTGGCCCATGTGCTGGGCTACATCGTTTCTTCCCGGTAAGTCTCTGGGTTTTATTTAAACCCATTTTTTCTTTTTTCTATAGCTCAGGCATTCATTTCCTGCTGGAACAGATCACCAACTGGGAGGCTTAGTGCAACAGACATTTAATCGCTCATATTTCTGGAGGCCAGAGGTCTGAATCAAGGTGTTGGCAGGGCTGTGTTCCTTTTGGAGAAGGTTCTAGGAAAGAATTGATTTCATTCCTTCCTCTTTGGTTTTCATTGACAGCCATTCTTGGCATTCCTTGGCTTGTCTCTGCCTTCACCTTCACATGACCGTCTATTCCCGAGTGTGTGTGTGTGTTTGAGACACTATTAGTCAGGCGGGAGTGCAATGGTGTCATCATAGCTCGCAGCAGCCTTGAATTCCTGGACTCACACTATCCTCCTGCCTCAGCCTCCCAAGTAGCCAGGACTACAGGCCCCTGCCAACCAAACCTGGCTAATTTTTTAAAAAAAATTTTGTAGAGAAAGGGTTTTGCTATGTTGCCCAGGCTGACCTTGAACTCCTGGCCTCAAGCAATTCTCTTGCCTCAGTCTCCCAAAGTCCTGCTTTACAGGTGTGAGCCTCCATACCCAGCTGAGATACAGTAGATCTTAAATGTCTTCAACACACACACACAGAGTGGTAATGGATGTATTGACTAATTTGATTGTGATAAACATTACACAATGTCTACATATATCAAATCATTTTGTATACCTTGAACCAATACAATTTTCATCTGTCAATTATACCTCAATAAAGCTGGGAAAATAAATGTATATAATGTCAGATAATTAAGCTCATTAACTCATCCTGGAAAAAGTGCTACATACCTCATTGCTAAATCTCACTGTAGTCACCTTGGGAAGCTATGCACTGATGCCAGTGCCTACTCACCCTTCAAAGAAATTTTGAAACTCTTTTTCTGGAATTGCCATTGGAGCTGTCATTGTATAAAAAGGAAACAAGAGACTGCTTACACGGTTACTCAACTAATGAAAGTTTTTGGGTTACAAATGCCAATAAACCTGGGACATGACACTGTGGAGTCTTTGCTCAGAAATTCTGGATGTGGATAGGGAGTCAGAAATAACAAGCTACAGAAAGGAGGGTGTTAATCAGAGTCACCCAAGCAGCCAGTCTTCCTCCCCTAGGAAGGTCGGGTAGAAGCCAATTAGCAGAGACACCAAGCAACAAAACTTTTTTTTTTTTTTTAACTGCAACGGATGACTCAGGTACCTGTAATCCCACCACTTTGAAACACCAAAGCAGGAGGATTGCTTGAAGCCAGGGGTTCAAGACCAGCCTGAGAAACATAGTGAGAACCCATCTTTAAAATGAAAAATTAGCTGGGCATAGTGGCACCTGCCTGTAGTCTAAGCAACTTGAGAAACTTAGGTGGGAGGATATCTTGATCCCAGGAGTTCAAGGTTACAGTGAGATATTATGACACCACTGAATTCCAGTCTGGATGACGCAGTGAGACTCTCGTCTCTAAAACAACAGTGAGAACAACAAAACCCCCCAAACAGAGACAGATTGGAGAATGTTCCAGAATAGAGAGGTGGCTCCATTAGGCCATTCTGCTGAAGTCCACTTGAAGGAAGTGAGTTGTCATGGAAACCAGAAAGTCCTGCGAATCCGGGCATTTCCTCATTCTCTCTCCCTCTGGGGTATATTTTCTGCATACCAGCTTCTCTTCCAGATTCTTCAGCTTGCCTTGAGCTTCAGTTGACATCAGGAGCTTGTATTTTGGGGACCAGGCAACACCCAGGTCTGGCTGAATTCCAAAACCTGCAAAGACAGAAAGCGATGGGCCTACTTGGCTCCATGTTATCCAGTCAGTGAAGCTGGGCATCTCAGGGGTGTAGGACCACCACGCCCAGGGCCTGGCAGGGCTGGTGATTTGTGAAGGACGATAGTAAGGAGGATCATTTAGGTACTCCAGTTCCATGAAAACATGTTGTGTTTCCACAGGAGGTCAGCGTGGCAGGATGATCGAGACACTTACTGTTGGAGCAGATCTGAGTTCCTTATAGGCCAGATGTCCCCACCACTGGGTGATCCCCCCCTCCCATCAGAGAACACTTGACAGGGTCTGGAGACATTTTTGGGTGTCTGAGGAGGATGGGTCCTCCTGGAGCGTCTGCAGGAAAGTCACTCTACACCTGAGGTGTGCAGGACAGTCCCACCACAGAGGACAATCCGGTCCCAGATGTTGGTAGTAGAGGGTGGAAAACCCCGCCGGAGAAACCCTATCTGTCTGTCTATCTATCTAAGCTATCTACCTGCCTACCCATCTAACTATCAGCTCTATTCTCTCTATTTATCTATTTCTTTCTTTCTTTCTTTTTTTTTTTTGAGACAGTCATAAGCTGTCACCCTGGGTAGAGTGCTGTGGCATCATAGCTCATAGGAACCTCCAACACTTGGGCTCAAGAAATCCTCTTGCTTCAGTTTTTCTATTTTTAGAGATGAGGGTCTCACTTTTTGCTCAGGCTGGTCTTGAACCTGTGTGCTCAAGCTATCCACCCACCTTGGCCTCCCAGAGTGCTAGGGTTACGGGCATGAGCCACTGTGCCCAGCCATATTTATCTATTTCTAACTCTTTTTATCACTCTCTGTTTTTGAGACACGGTTTTGTTCTATAACCCAAGCTGGAGTGTAGTGGCATTGTTATAGCTCACTGCAGCCTTGAACTCCGTGCTCAAGCAATCCTCCTGCCTTAGGCTCCTGAGTAGCTGTGACTACAGGCATGCCACCACACCCAGCTAATTTTTCCATGTTTTGTAGAGATCAGATCTGGTCTTGAACTCTTGATCTCACACAATCTTTCTGACTTGGTCTCCCAAAGCACTAGGCCCTATTTCTTTATCTCTCTACCATTTATGTCTATATAGCTATATCTATCTCTGTATCTCTGTGTATTTCTCTATCATTCTTCTATAAGTATCTGTCATCTCTATATTTATCTATCTCTGCTTATCTAAATTACCTATCCTCTATTATCTCTATCTGTATTTATAATTAATGAATCTGCAAGGTCAGACAATTAAGTTCCCAAACTTATGCTAGAAAAAGGGCTATATACCTCATTGCTGAATATCATTATGGTCACCTTTGAAGTACTCCCCTTGGGAAACTATATACCGATGCCAGTGCCTAGATTATCCTTCAGAGCACTGTTTCTAGGACGAGTTCACAAACTTAATTGTCAGACCTTGAGTCAATCTATCATGCTACCAGCATTTAGTGGCCCAGGATGCTGCTGAATATCCCAGAATGCACAGGACAGTCCCCACCCTACCGAATGTTCCAGCCCCAAATGTCAGCAATGTAAGGCAGAGAAGCCCCCCCCACGCTATGCACCGTGCCCTCCTGAGTCTTACTTCCTCTTTTGCATAGAGGTGCTGATGGGAAGAATGTCTATCTCCTAAGACTGCTGGAGGGAATAATGACATCGGGCTTACATGGCCCAGAATAAGAGTTCAGTAAGGGAAACTGTTGTATTTTATTCTTAGCACTCAGCAGTTTTTTTGTTCATTTGCTATTTATTTATTTAAAAGAATTTTTTTTAGAGCAAGGTTCTCAACTCTGTCCCCCAGGCTGGACTACAATGGTACAATCGTAGCTCACTGTAACCTCAAACTCTGGGCTCAAGTGATCCTCTGGCCTTAGCCTCCCCAATAGCCAGGACTGTAGGCATACACCATCATGCCCAGCTAATTTTTTTTTTTTTTGAGACAGAGTCTCAAGCTGTCTCCCTGGGTAGAGTCTCCTGCCTCCGCCTCCCAAGTAGCTGGGACCACAGATGCCTGCCACAATGCCTGGCTACTTTTTGGTTGCAGCCATCATTGTTGTTTGGTGGGCCTGGGCTGGATTCAAACCCACCACCTTAGGTGTATGTGGCTGGAGCCTTAGCCACTTGAGCCACAGGCGCCGAGCCCTGCCCTGCTAATTTTAAAACTTTTTTTGTTTTTGGAGACAGAGTGTCACTGTCACTCTGGGTCGAATGCTGTGGCGTCATA
>CAUYQV010107982.1:0-11158 GCA_963574575.1 Galagoides demidoff
CATCACAGCTCATAGCAACCTCCAACTCCTGGGCTCAAGCGAGTCTCCTGCCTCTGCCTCCCAAGTAGCTGGGACCACAGGCGCCCGCCACAGCGCCCGGCCATTTTTTGGTTGCAGCCATCATTGTTGTTTGGCGGGCCCTGGCTGGGGATTCGAACCTGCCACCTTAGGTGTACGTGGCTGGCGCCTTAGCCGATTGAGCCACAGGCGCCGAGCCAAGACCCAATATCTTAAACAAATGAACTCCACAAGCCATCATGAGAGATGGCTTATACAATATATTATATCAGATCTCTTTCAACAGAATGGCAAAAGTGACTTTTTATTTAGACATCTCTCACAAGATTATCACTTCTGTATTGCTTAGTAAACCATCAATTCCCCTGAATAACACAATGGCCTCCAGAATTCCAAAAGCTTAGCTATAGTGAAAAAAATAAAGCCAAGAAAGAAAGTTCTACCAAGTTAATAATTTTGTGTAGTTTCAAATTCCAAGAACTGAAACCATCTAAGAAGTTTCTATAGAAACTTCTAGCCAATGTCTCAAAATTAGCACCACCAAACACAGAAACATATAAGGTCATTCTCAGACAAATTGTGGAAAAAAGGAAGGAAGATTAGAAGGGAAGGGGAAAGGAATGAAGGGAAACAAGGAGGAAGGGAGGGAGGGAAGGAGAGAAAGAAGGAAGAAAGGGAAAAAGGAAAGGAAGAAGGAAAAAAAAAATCAATTAATAGTCCTAGGACCAAAATCTTTGATTACCGCATTCCTAGTCGTCGGCAGCTTCTCTTAAAGGTACTACCTAATAAATATATAAGGTGGAAGTGAAAGAGTGTTAAGTGGGTGGATCCCAGTGGCAGTGCCGTTGTAAACACTCCCTGTGAGTCAGCTATAAATTCAATTCAAATCCCGAGTCTCCCTGACTTCTCTGCTTATCATGGTTACCACCAAGATGACTGCTGCCTTTAGAAACCACAATGCCAAACAGGTAAATGTCTAAAACGATGTTTGATTTTACATGAAAACTTACATAAATGCAATTGCTGCAACAGAAAACATTTTGCTATTGATTTAGGAATTGTATACTTTGCTTAAGCTTCAAAATACAGGGAAAGCTTGTTAACGTTTCTTCAGTTTTATTTTAAGAATGTTATCACATTGAATTGTGGCCATTTGAATGATGAACAAGAATTTATGAAGTGTTAGGTTTAATTCCACACCTGCAAGAAAGGTATTTTAGTAACCGGCCTTTGTAATTTGACACTGTTTCTCTCCTTGCTGTAATTGGCTGTGGGTTATCTTTTTGTTGAATGTACATTCACAGAGGAGGCCTAGTGTGTTTGTATGGGCTGCAAATTTCTCATATGGAGAAAAAGATTAGTTTGCTCACCAACTCTATTTGGTGGCAATGTTGATGGTTGCATGGCCTTTCAGAGATGATTTCAGCAGTGTTGCTTCCCAGTTGTGTTTAGGAGCACAAGTTTATAATAAAAGTTTAATTTTACTGAAAAATAACACTTCTCTTAATTTTTTTTTTTGTTTGTGTGTGTGTATGTGGGAACAGAGTGCTACAGTTTGTACCTGGCTTTAATTAGACCATTTCACATGAAATAAAAACACATCTCCTGCCACTTCTATTACTGGGGATTCTTTATTTGCCTGATGAGGCCAGATAATTAATTAGCAGGTATTGAAGTCAGAATTTTTCTAATTTAGAATCTTTTTAATTTATCTTTTTATTTTTGCACACTGGTACTTTGGCTTTGGAAAATAGCAGTAACAATAGCTACCATTTCTCGAATATTTGTTATGTGCTTCGCATGCATTATTTTATTTATTTATTTATTTATTTAGAGACAGAATCTTACTATGTCACCTTCCGTAGAGTGCCATGGCGTCACAGATCAGAGCAACCTCAAACTCTTGAGCTTAAGTGATTCTCTTGCCTAAGCCTCCCAAGTAGCTGGTACTACAGGCACCTGCCACAACGCCCGACTATTTTTTGATTGTAGTTATCATTGCTGTTTGGCAGGCCCGGGTCGGATTTGAATCCACTAGCTTTGGTGTATGTGGCTGGCACCCTATCTGCTGAGCTGTAAGCGCCTAGCTGCGTCATTTTATTTAATTATCACGTCAATGTTTAAGTGGATATTATTATTGTTAGTCCAGCTCATGGATGAGAAGATTGGAGCTCCAAGGGATTAATCACATTTTTGGCAAGCACATTTGAAATTTTAGGTTATAGTCTAGTCACTTGCATTAACGTAGAAGTCACTAGTTCCCACTGTTTGCATTGTTCTAGTGGGATTACTAATTGCACCAAATTTCATCTTGCTTTAAATCAGATATTTCATACTTGGGAGGCTGAGGCAAGAGAATTGCCTAAGCCCAAGAGCTGGAGGTTACTGTGAGCTATGATGCCACAGCACTCTAGCAAGGGTGACAAAGTGAGACTCTGTCTCTAAAAAAAAAAAAAAAAAATTAAAAAAAAACAACAACAGATATTTCAAAAGGTCAACAAATGAATCAACTTCTCCTTTTGGTGGGTGGAGTAGAAATTGGTATACTGTCGATGCCCTTTTTTTAGTGGAGCCATGTGGTCTCACTTTGCTCAGGCTGGTTTTGAACTCTTGACCCCAAGGCTGGTTTTGAACTCTTGACCCCAAGCAATCCTTCCCATCTTGGCTTCAAGAGTTCTAGGATTTGGCTTGGCGCCTGTGGCTCAAGTGGCTAAGGCGCCAGCCATATGCACGTAAGGTGGCGGATTCGAATCCAGCCCGGGCCGCCAAACAACAATGATGGCTGCAACCAAGAAATAGCCGGGCGTTGTGGCAGGTGCCTGTGGTCCCAGCTACTTGGGAGGCAGAGGCAGGAGACTCGCTTGAGCCCAGGAGTTGGAGGTTGCTATGAGCTGTGATGCCATGGCACTCTACCCAGGGGGACAGCTTGAGGCTGTGTCTCAAAAAAAAAAAAGAGTTCTAGGATTACAGGTGTGATCCTTGCCTGGCCTGTGAACCTTCATTATTGCAAAGCAGTTTTGAATATGAGCTGGGAGTTGAAATGGAGTGTTATTTCTCCCTTTTCTAGTATAGCACAAGAGAACTTTCCTATGGAAATGTTCCACTAGCTACAAGTGTTATCATTGAGTTCTTGAAAGGTTTGTGTGCGACCAAGAAACTGAAAATCTAAGTTTAAATGTAAATAGTCACATGTGGCTAGTGGCTCCCATGGTTGCTGTATTGAACAGTGTAATCCTAGAATGTAACTGAGATGCTATATTTCTCTAAGGAAGCCCCAAATGCCAGCTACCCAGTGAGTCTGAATGTTCTGGTAAGTTCCTCCTCTGTACCTTGGGTTGTTTGTGCCTCTTAGAGGAATGTCTCCACTGCTTTTCTTTTATGTGAACAATGGGGCTCACGTGGCTGTGTTAAACACCTTGGCAGTCAAGAGCATGGTGTTCTGCCAGGTTTACAGGGGTTCCCCTCCCCGACAGTGACCCAAATCAATGCTAAGTGTGTGCAGGTATCAGGACGTATAACATTTGAATTGCTAAATGAATTTACTGCTAATAAAACTGTCTCTGGGAAGGGTGCCACTGGCCACTGCATTGTGCATCCTGTATCTTCTGCTCCACTTACAGATTCTAGAGTGTGAACAGTAGAATGGCAGGAGCTGGGGCAGAGGTGGTGCTGGTGTGGAATTCACACAGTGGAATTTCACTTATGTAAGTGCTCAAGCCCTTAGGAGAGGTCAGAATTAGTTCTTTCTCTGGTTAGAATTAGCCATTTCAGTGAGATGCCAATGTGTAAACTCTTTCACCAAATAAATTAATGTGCTCAGGGCGAGTGAAAGGAAGGGGTACTAAAGATTAGTGCTGGAGCATCAGAGCTAATGACATAAGCGTCTCTATTCAGGTTTATTCACTTGAGATGCATCTTAGGCACTTAGCACAGCAGCAGTAAGTTTGTATAAGTAATACATACCTACTTATAAATATTAAAAACATATAACATGTAAATATAATTTGTGCCATAAAATCAAGATCAGGCTTTTTTTTTTTGTTTGTTTGTTTGTTTTGGTTGAGACAGAGCCTCAAACTATCCCCCTGGGTAGAGTGCTGTGGCAGCACAGCTCACAGCAACCTCCAACTCCTGGGCTCAAGTGAGTCTCCTGCCTCAGCCTCCCAAGTAGTTGGGACCACAGGTGCCTGCCACAACGCCCGGCTATTTTTTTGGCTGCAGCCGTCATTGTTGTTTTTGGCGGGCCCTGGCTGGATTCGAACCCGCCACCTTAGGTGTATGTGGCTGGCGCCTTAGCCACTTGAGCCACAGGCACCAAACCATCAGGCTTGTTTTTAGTCATTCATTAAAAATACACTGAACAGCTACTGTGCTTAAGACAAAATAAGGGGCATGATAGCACACAGCTGTTACCCTAGCTACTCTAGAAACTGAGGTGGGAGGCTCTCCTGAGTCAGGAGTTCAAGTCCAGCCTGGGCAACATAAGTGAGATCCAGCTCAAAAAATAAAATAAAATCACAAATCAAAAATAAAAACTATTGTTTCTTCCTTTTTTTTCTTTTTTTCTTTCTTTTTTTTGAGACAGAGTCTCACTCAGTCACCCCGGGTAGAATGTCATGGTGTCATAGCTTATAGCAACCTCAAACTCCTGGGCTGAAGTGATCCTCTCGCCTCAGTCTCCTGAGTAGCTGGGACTACAGACACCCACCACAACACCTGGCTAGTTTCTAACTTTAGGAGAGACAGGTTCTCACTCTTCCTCAGTCTGATTGTAAACTCCGAAGCTCAGGCAACTCACCTGCCTCAGCCTCCCAGAGTGCTAGGATTTAGGTGTGAGGCACTGCGCTCCATCCAAAGTATGGTTTCAGTCACTGTGAAGCTCTTGATCTAGTCGGTGAGTAGTATACAGAAACAAAAAATTTACAAATTCAGAGGAGTGCTATAGGGCCTAGCGTTTAACCACTTCTGGAATTAGACTGTATTCAAAGCTCTGCCACCATTTTTTTTTTTTTTGGTGGTATAAACTGAGGCAAGTTATTGGTATTTACTAGGTTTCAGTTTCTTCACATGTAAGGGCTTATGATAGTAATACTTATAGGATTAAAAGAAACAGTGTATGTATAGCCTTTGTCCAGTACCCATCCACCGTGGTCACTGAACTGTGTTAAGTATTATTTTTTTAAATGTTACTTATTTTTATAGTTTTTAAGGTAAAATTTACATTCATTGAATTGCTAACTGTGCATCTCTTGACAAATGAATACACTTGTATAACTCACATCCCTATTAAGTTAAAGACCATTTTTATCACCCAGAAATTTCTCTCATATACTTTCCCAGTCAGTCTTCTGTCAGAGATAACCACTGTTATGTTTCACCACAGATTAGTTTTATTTTTCCTAGAATTTCAAATAAATGGAATCATACTGTGTGCACTCTTTTGTGTTATTTATCTCCAAATAGGCAATGCATTTACATGTTTTAAAATGAAAAGCTACAACTTTCAATCTCTTGAGCGTGCAGTAAAATGTCTCCTTCCAGAGTGCTTCAGCCCAGGAGTTTGAGGCTACAATGAGCTAAGATTGGGTCACTGCACTTTAGCCTGGGTGACAGAGTGAGACCTGACTCTTAAAAAGGAGGGGGAGGGGCAGGAGAGGTGGCTCATGTCTAATTCTAGCACTCTGAGAGGCTGGAGTGGGTAGATTGCAGGAGTTCTAGACCAACCCGAGCCAGAGACCTGGTCCTTAAAAATAGCTGGGTGTGGTGGGCACCTGTAATCTCAGCTACTCAGGAGGCTGAAGCCAGAGGATCACTTGAGTCCAACATTTGAGATTGCTGTGAGCTATGACAGCAAGGCACTCTACCAAGAGTGACAGAGTGAGACTGTCTCAAAAAAAAAAAGAAAAAAAGAAAAATATGGGTGGCACCTGCAGCTCAAGGAGTAGGGCGCACTGGCCCCATATACTGGGGGTGGCGGGTTCAAGCCCAGCCAAAACTGCAAAAAAACAAAGAAAAATAAATAAGTAAAAGAAATAATTAAAACATGGCTCAGCGCCTGTGGCTCAAAAAATAATTAAAACAAAGTCTCCTTCCCACCCCATCCCCCAGTCACCTAATTTTCCTCTCTTAAAGGAGCCAATGTTATTAGTTTTATGTGGGCCTATCCCGTAGCTTATCATTATTAATTCAGGGATGTACACAAGGCTTTTTGAGAACTCAGTTTTAAAGTTTACTGATAGAATTTTGTGAAAGCCCAGGTAAAACAATATAAAATCAGTTTTAAAAATAACTAAAGTTCTTTCTAGACTCTGATTTCAAATGTCAGACTGTGACATTTTGCCTTTCTTTCTTTCTTTCTTTCTTTCTTTTTTTTTTTTTATTGCAGTTGTCATTGTTGTTTAGCTCGCCTGGGCTGGGCTGGGTTTGAACCCGCCAGGCTCAGTGTATGTGACTGGCACCATAACCACTGTGCTACAGGCCGGAGCCACATTTTGCCTTTCTATGACTTAGGTAACATTTGTGCCACATTTACTTCAAGTTCTAACATCTACAATTGCCATTCATTGAATAAACATGCATTGGACAAAGAGAAATGCGACCATGAACCAAACAAAACCATGTCCTGGCCTTACAAAGCTAACAGTCTAGTGGGGGAAGCAAAACTTCACCAAAGTAATCTTAGAATTTCAGTTTCATGCAATGTGATAGGAGTAAGGGACCACAGGGGAGGGAGGTCAGAAGGTGCTTCTCAGAGGTGGAGGCTAGAGCTGAGATCAGGATGAGGGTTAGAAGTTCCCAGGCATAGGCATGAGCAAAAGCTCTGTAGAGGGAGAAAGCTGGTAATTAGGAGGGAAGAAAAGAGGCCAGTGTGGCTGGAGCATGGGGAGCAGGATGGAATGTGGTCTGAGTAGTGACAGGAGATGCACAGGTGGGCAAGGCACCTGATCATATAGGGCCTGGTTGGTTAGCAGGTTTGTCTAAGAGAAGAGGAAGCTACCAAGAGTTTTATGCTGGCACAAGGTCACATTGTATTTTGAAAAAGTCACTCTGCCTGTTGTGTTCAGATTAGAGAGGGGATAAATGAGATATGAGTAACCAATTAGAAGAAGTTAATACTAGTGCCCCTGCCCCACCCTCCACGTGCAGGAAGCTCAGTCTGGTGGTGACGAGAAGAGGAAGATTCAAGGAAAGTTTGTTAGATAAAATTTACTGATAGATGGAATATAGCAGGGAGAGGTAGGTTATCAAGGATGTTGTCAGTTGCAATGAAATTGATAATTGAAATTGACTTTAAATAATGGCATGACCTAAAGTTATGCCAAAATCTACCTCAGATAAAGTTTCACATTTCTAACGTTTTTTAGCTGAGGGGAGAGCATGGCCTTACTTTTTATTTCTTAATGTTGAAAAAAATGGAGAGCTTTCCTTTTTCTGAAATGCTTATTATAGTGGAACTCCTTCTGGGGATTCTACCTTATGAATTTAAATTAGAAAATAAGCAGGGTCATCTAATTTCTAGACAAATAATTTTGGAGTTTTTTCGTGCTGAATAATTATCATTTTTGTCAGTTCTAAACGTATAATTAATCTATGTTGCCTTTATTTATTTTGCCTTCTTTTCCTGGGATAGGACAAGAATAAGCTGTTTCTGTCCCAAACTAAGTACTTTCCTTCTAAGAATTTTTTGGTTGATGTTGGCTGGTTGCCCGCCGGAATCTCACGTTTTGTGCCCATGTTCTGCCCACTGCCAGACTTTCATAGACCCAGCTTGTCGAGGCACGGAAGTGTACTTGACAATCACCAATGCCATTTACACGCTGATTATTGTTTTTGAGAGTGACCTAAGGCCACCTCTAGCGGGGAGCTCCGGGCGGCCTTGGGAAGTCGCGGAAGCCTGGAAGACCGCGCGTGGGCGGCAGTGTGAGGCCCGCAGCTCCCAGCGCGGGGTCGTTTCGGGCCCCCGAGGGGGTGTGTCTTCTGCAGCTTTAACGTGGAAGGGGCGGTTCAAATGACTGGGGAAGTCTGCACTTTGCAGGGCAGAGGGCTAGCGCTGAGAAAGAGAGGCGGAGGAGAGAGAAGCATTTCCCCGCCCCCGCCGCCTCGGTCCAATCCCTTCGGCTTCTCCTTTTCTCGGCCGGGCCGGCCGGCCCCTAACCTGCTCGAACCCATCCTGCGGTAGAGGCGGCCGCGTCTCTTTAAGGCCCCGCCGCGCCTGCGCCTTGGGCTCTCCTGACGCTGCCGGGCCGGACCCAGGAGGAGCCGGCGGGCGGGCGGGCAGGCTAGGGGTTGGGCGGTGGTCGGGACTGCTGCGGTGCCCGGAGTGGCTGGCGAGGGTCTGGAGGTGACCCTGAACTCCGGAGCGAGTGCGGTGCTCCTGAGACCGCGGCAAGGGCGTCCCGCGGAGCCGGGAGCGGGGCCGAGGCGCTGAGACGCGGCGGCGCGGCTGCCGGCTGGATGGGAAGTTAATGTTTACGGCGAAGTCCACCCAACGTTTCCAAGGTGAGGGGCGCCGCGCTGGCCGGGGGCCGGGGGCGGGCGGGCCGTGCGTCCGGGTTCTGCGGCGCGCAGGGCTGGGCCGAGGCGCGGCGGGCGGGGGTCGCGGCAAGTTTGGCGGCGCGAGCGGGGTGGCTGCTCCGGGACCTGCCGGGGCCTAAGTTCCCTGCGCTCGCCTTCTCGCCTGCCGCCGCCGCCCGTACCCTCGTCCAGTGGGCGCCGGAGGAGAAACTGAAGTCGCAGCTGTGTCTTCCCTGGGAGTCCCAGAGCGGCGGAGGGACGGAGCAGCTGAGGGGCACGTCCTCGCGAATCCGGTGGGAGAGACTGACCCTGCACCCGCGCCCTCGAGGCCCGAAGTCTGTTCTTCTGATGACCGGAGGGGAGAGAACGCTCGTGCCCCTTACTTGCAAAGTTGCAGTTTTTATTTGGCCTCCGGGCTTGTGCGTGTGGCCGTGTGCCCCGGCTAGTGATGGGCAAGCCAGGTGTGCCGGGTCAAGGATGCACTTAGGAGCGTTTGTAGCCTTCACTGAATCACCTTATGACTAGCGGGGCAAGCCTCAAATTAACCGCAGGATTTCCGGTAGGTTGGATCGTGGGGTTAGTGTTTGCTTTAGAAAGGCTGTGATTTCTCTCTGGCTTGCTTTCCGTGTTTTGGCGTCTTAGATCTTGTCAGTTGGTCTCCTTTCACCAAAAAGTTAACCAAAACTTTTGGAATGGTTCCCTCGCTTTCCTTCTACCATTGTTTAAAGGTGGTTTTGAAAAGCAGTATTTTCTTGCAACGGTATCTTTTCTTTGGGTTACAGTGTTGAATAATAGACTCCTTTCTTTGCTGAAAGAATGAATTCTAGGACTTCATGAAGTTAAAGAAAAGTGATCTGTTGGAAGTTTTTATCTTTGTTCTGGGCTGATAAGTGTTGGTAGCTTTCTTTTTGTTTTCTAATTTTGTTAGCCAACTTTCATTTGGTGTTCCAGAAGCTGTCTTTTTATCCTAAAATGCTAGCCAGCCCTAATTCTGGGAGCTTCGTGTCAAAGAAATCTTAGAAAAATTACTGAAACATAAAATACAGAAAAAGAAAAGTCCACTATCATAAGTGTGCAAGTAATGAATTTTTACTAAGTGAACCACCACAGATCAAGAAATAGAACATTAGAAGTTGGAATACGTACCTAAGGAGTGGAATTGTTGGCTTTTGAAGTATATGAATGATAAAACATTTCCTCACAGTGGTTGTACCAATTAGCAGGGAATGATATTCCAGTTATCCCACATCCTTGCTGATGTCTGAAGTTTAAAAAAATGTTTGCTTAGTGGGGCCTTGTGGCTGGCGCCTGTAGTCCCAGATACTTGGGAGGCTGAGGGAAGAGAATCGCTTAAGCCCAAGAGTTTGAGATTGCTGTGAGCTGTGACACTATGGCACTCTAGTGAGGGTGACATAATGAGACTCTAACTCAAAAAAAAAAAAACCAAACCATTTTTTTTTGGCTATTCGTAGGTCTTAACATTTCCATCTAAATTTTACAATCTGCTTGTCAGTTTCCACAAATACTGGAAGTGAAATTGAATCTGTACATCAGTTTGAGTAGAATGACTTAACAATATTTAATCTTTTAATTTATGAACATGGTATATTTCTCCACTTCAGTCTTTAAGAATTTCTCCTGGCAGTGTTTTGTAGTTTTCTGTGTTGATGTCTTATACATCTTTCGTTATTAATTTTTAGTATTTTTGTTTTTTATTTATATTTTCAAGACAGAGTTTCACTCTATTTCCCAGGCTGGAGTGCTATTCCATTACTTTGGCTCATGGCAAACTCGAAGTCCTGGGTTCAAGCCATCCTCCTGGTAGCTGGGACTATAGGCACCAAGGTCCAGCTAATTTTTCTATTTCCTCTTGCTCTGGATGGTCTCATTCTGTTGAGCTCCAGGGGTCCTTCTATCCTGGCCTCCGGGAGTGCTAGGATTACAGGTGTGAGCAACCTTGCACAGCATTGTAACTGAAATTTTAAAATAGGAATGCCCCTGAATTTTTTAGCTGTGGGATGGCTGTGGGATTATTTTAAACTAATCTAAGACATTATTTCATCAATAGATTCTAAATCTTTATTCTTAGTTATACTTTTTTTTTTTGTAGAGACAGAGTCTCACTTTATCGCCCTCGGTAGAGTGCCATGGTGTCACACAGCTCATAGCAACCTCCAACTCCTGGGCTTACCCCATTCTCCTGCCTCAGCCTCCCAGGTAGCTGGGACCACAGGCGTCTGCCACAGTACCTGGCTATTTTTTGTTGCAGTTTGGACGGGGCTGGGTTTGAACCCGCCACTCTTGGTACATGGGGCCGCCACCCTACCCACTGAGCCACAGGCGCCGCCCTAAATCTTTATTCTTCATTCACAACCTAGTCCAAATTACACCTTCTGTGTTCTAGGATTTCAACTAAGTTTTGCATAGCATTTTTTTTTTTTAGCATGGTGTCTCCAAATGTCTAGGACCAATTAAAGAATTATCGAGGCGGCGCCTGTGGCTCAATCAGCTAAGGCGCCAGCCACATACACCTAGGGTGGCAGGTTCGAGTCCCCAGCCTGGGCCCGCCGGACAACAGTGATGGCTGCAACCAAAAAATGGCCGGGCGTTGTGGCGGGCGCCTGTG
>CAUYQV010107985.1:0-67039 GCA_963574575.1 Galagoides demidoff
CCTGTGGTCCCAGCTACTTGGGAGGCTGAGGCAGGAGACTCGCTTGAGCCCAGGAGTTGGAGGTTGCTATGAGCTGTGATGCCATGGCACTCTACCCAGGGGGATAGCTTGAGGCTCCGTCTCAAAAAAAAAAAAAAAACCATTTAGCAACATGCAGAAATCTTTCATCTAAGGAAAAAAGCAAGGATATAAACAAACTGTGTCTAAATGAAGTAGCAGGATTCTAAATTTCCTGAAAGAGTAGGTACATAGGAACAAAAAGAGCCTAGAGAGACCTCACAGACTCATTTGTCAAGATGTGGCCTCATGGACTTTCTTCTGAGTTCCACGGCTGTCCTGGAAATAGTACTAAAGCAGGTTCCAGTTCCAGGGGAGTAGGGAAGTCTCTGGGTCAGGGCCAGGGTCACAGATAGAAACCAGCAGGTGTCTGTGGCTACAGTTGGGCAGGGCCCTCTGATGGCCAGTCGCCTGTCCACACACACAGACCTCTGTGCACTGGTGACAACCCACTGACGGTCCTTCATCCAGCTGAGAAAATGCATGCTGGCACCAAAGCTGCTGTGAGTGCATGAACAAGGCACACAGGCTGGGCCAGCAACACAACTCTGAGATCCCAGGCCCAGTTCTCGACCTATTACAGCAACCAGAAGCACTAAATTTACCCTGAGCTAACTCAAATCAGCCTTCCTAATGCTTCTTCAGTGGTTAATTTACTGAGCCCTTCCTGGGTATTGGGGACATGAAGATGGTGAGGGGACACCCCCCCCCCCCCGCCCCACAAACAAGCACAGTCTTCTAGAAGGGGTAGTCCCTGTGTGTGGATGAGCCAGCAAGGCCTGAGGGTTGGAGGAAAGGCTGCTGACTGTCCAGGGCAGAGGAATCTTCAGAGGAGGCCGCTAAGGAGAGGGTGGTGGCACCGGGAGGAAGGGCCCCTGAGAGAGCAGGGAAGAGTGACCATGGCTTGGAGAGCTGGCCTGGTGGGCTGGGAGTGACAGCTTGGCAGGAAAAGAGGGGTTTGGAAAAGAGGGACGGGAGACAGAGATGTGCCTCTCGGCTTCCCGACATGATCCACACTCCAGGAACTGCTCCTCCAAGCTTTTTGCTATTTTAAACCCCAGATGAGTGTTCTGCTCCTAAGAAGCAGCTATCAACTCATTCACCTGGGCCTCTTCTCCCTGCAGGTGGCTGGGGCCCTGCTGCTGGCTGCCAGCTCCCACCTGCGCTGGGCTCTGCCCTCCACCCGGGCCCCACCATCCGGCACCTTTGCAGGGTCCTTCCCAGGGCTGCTGCTTCATTTTCCAGGAAGAAACCAGAGAGACTTGTTCCTCGGCCTTTCTGAGTCGGACTTGGGGGTCGCCCGTTACTGTGTGGCCCTTTCTGCAGTAATGACCCTTCTGTGTTTGGGAATGGTATGTAAACGCAATCCAGACTTGGAAGTCAAGGTTTGTACAAGTTTCATCTGCTGTTGGGGTGAAACTTGTTGGGCCCTGTGGACCTGCAGGCACATAGGCCAGACCTCATGGTAATGAATCCCTCAGCCCTTCTCACCCGCCCTGGGCAGAGGCTGAACAGGCTGACTCTCCCCAAGCCTAGAACAGTCCAGCCACACAACCGTCACCCCAGGATGCTGCCTCCTCCAGGAAGCCTGCCTGGCCTACCTGTGCTGCATCACATCTCCTCTCACCCTGAACTTCATCTCACACAACCTCACTCTTCCCATGTTATCAAGGTTGCGCTCTCCTCAGCCAGCTCTGCAGCCTGGGGCTGAGTGGGGCGTGGGTCTCCCTATTTCACACCTTCCTACTGACCTGCCAACCTCTCCTGCCACCCCCAATTGGAGCTAACAGGTTTAGCAAATAAAACTGGACACCCAGTGACAGATTTTGGTAAACAGTAAGTTTTTAGTTTTAGCAAGCTCCCTTAACATGAATAGTTCAGATATGTGTATTAAAAATTGTAGTTATGACGTGAAATTAAATGAAACTGGGTGTGCTGTATTTCGCCCTCCCTGACGCGGCCCCACCTGCTCCTCCTGGTCCCTTCTGTCCTGCCCAAGGCTGCAGCACCCATGTCTCGCAGGGTGGGCCCTGCACCTCTATTTTCAGAGAGCCCTGAGAGTGTTCCGGTGAAGGCTCGGGGTTGGGAACCCCTGCTCTGTGCTTGACTAGGCCCAAGGGCACCACTTAGACATGTTTACATGCTTGCTGTATACACTCAGTGCATACACTGCACCCTCCCTGCTCCACCCTTCCTCTATGCTCCAGGGTGCTCTGTCCTACTCACTCTACAGGAAAGCACCAGTGTGGTGTCCCTTCTAGAAGCTCTCCCCACACCAGCTCCAGATCCCCACCAGCTGGGCCGCCCCTGGAGCCCCGGAGGCTCTGGGCATGCTTCCTTGCCACACCCATGGCCTGTGGTGTCATCTTCTGTCTGCCTTTGAACCCTGGCCACATTCATAGCAGATCTTGGTGTGCCTGCCTGCCAGGATAATTCCTCACACTTTGCAGAGTGTCTCACATTGGCAGAATATTCCATGAGTTGAGTATTCATGATTCATAAGTAGGTTAAAGTTCTCTGCAGTCTTTAAAATACAGTCTTTATCTGTATTCTTGTGGAGTAGTTAAACACGTGGAATCAGAAGTGGCTGCTTGTGCTCACACCTTGACAACACTCAGAGCTGAGTCCTTTACTTCCTCTAATTCTCCATGCTCCCTACTCTCTGCTCATCCTTCCATCCACCCAGCCACCCATCCCTTCACTCACTAATCCACCTACCAACTAACCCCTCTAGTTACCTTTCTGCCTATATACCCATCTATTCCTTCACCCATCCATCCAGCCATCCACTCACCTGTTCATTCACATTAAACAGCCACTCAAGGAACAGCCATTATATTCAAGCAATGAGGAAACCGAGATAATAACTGGTTCCTGCTTCCTGCTCAAGGAGCTCACAGTCAGTAGGGGAAGACTGGCAGAAACAATGATAGCCATTTTTATATTTTGAATACAGTTCTTTTATTGGATATGTGATTTGTAAATATTTTCTCCCAGCCTGTGGCTTATCCTTTTATTGATTTTAACAGCATCTTTACAGAGCAGAAATTGTAAATATTTCCAAAGGCCAATTTTTCTTGTTTTTGGATTTCAGATTGATGTAAAGTCCTATACATTTAGGTTACATCGCTTGCATCTGTTAGGTAACCTCTGAGTTGTGGTTGAGTCCTCCACCCAGGAGCTGTTCCCTATACCCTCTATTGTACCTGTTAGTCGGGAACTTACAGAACCTCCTCCTCTCCTTCCCTCTCCCTCTCACGTGGGTCTGTGGCTGTTCATCTACTAGTTTCAAATTAGTATTAACTACATGGAATGCTTGCTTTTCCATTCTTTTTTTCAGAATTTCAGATTAATATAAGGGTACAAACAATTAGGTTACCTTGTTTGTGTCTGTTCTGTGAAGTCCAAGTTGTAGTTGAGCCCTTCACCCAGGGATGTCCCAGATACCTTTCCCTGTGCCCATTCGGCGTGAGGACACCAGATCCCCCTCTCCCCACTCTCCTGTCCCTCCTTCCTCTCCCTCACTTGAGTTTAATTCCATTTTTCTCCCATGTGGTTGTGTAGTTGCTCATCTGCTGGTTTCATATCAGTGTTGAGCACATTGGATACTTGCTTTTCCATTCTTGTGCTACTTTACTAACGAAAATGTTCTCTGACTCCAGCCCGAGAAATTCAAAACATGTAAAGTCTCCATCTTTTTATGGCTGAATAGGATTCCATGGTGTACATTATTAACCCGTTCATGAGTTGGTGGACACTCGGGCTGTTTCCACATCTTTGTGACTATGAACCGAGCTGCTGTAAACAATCTAGTACAAATATCCTTGCGATCAAATGATTTTTTTCTTCTGGGAAGATACCTAGTATTGAGATTTGGGGATCAAATGGAAGGTCTGTTTTTAGCTCCTTGAAGATTCTTTCTACTTCTTTCCCAAAAGGCTGTATTAATTTGCAATCCCAACAGTGTGTAAGTTCCCCTCTCTCCTCATCCACACGAGCATCTGCAGCTTTGGGACTTTGTGATGTGGGCCTTCTCACTGGGGTTAGGTGTTATCTCAGGGTGGTTTTGATTTGCATTTCTCTGATGATTAGGAATGATGGGTATTATTTGTCTGTCTTCTTGAGAGAAGGCTCCGTTCGTGTCTCTTGCCCAGGGATTAATGTTGTTGTTTGTTCTTGTTGATTTCCTTGAGTTCCTTGTTGATTCTGGTTATTAACCCTGAGAAAGGCCAATATTTTGATTTTCTTTCTTTTATGGATTCTGCTTTTAGTATCATAGCTAAAAACTAATTGCTGCACCCAAGGTCACATATTTTTTCTCCCATGTTTTTTCTATAATTTTTAAAGTTTTATGTTTTAAATTTAATTGATGATCTGTTTTGTGTTAGTTTGGGTATAAATGTGAGGTAGGAATCAGAGTTCATGTTTTTTATAAATGAATACCCAGTCATTCTAGCACCATTTTTCACAGAACATCCCTCCTGTACTGAACTGGGTTCCCGTCTGTCCAGTATAACTCACCAGGTCTGTGTGGCTCTGCTTCTGATTCTCTATTCTGCACCACTGAACCCCCACCCCTTTTTTGCCAGAACCAGAAGGTCTTGACTACCGTAACTCTGTGGCAAGTCTTAACATGGCACAAATGAGCCTTCCAACTTTCTTCTTTTTCAGTTTCATTACTCTAGCTCTTTTGTCTTTCCATATACATTTTTTCTTTTTTATTTTTGCCGTTTTTGGCCGGGGCTGAGTTTGAACCTGCCACCTCCGGTATATGGGGCTTGTGCTCTACTCCTTTGAGCCACAGTTGCCACCCTTTCCATATATATTTTGGAATCATCTTGTCAATATCCAAAAAAGAAGAGTCTCACTGGGATTTCAGTTGTGATTCCTGTGGAAGTCTGAACCAAGTTCAAGCAGATTTAGAATCTTGATAATACTGAGCCTTCTGATCCTAGAATCCTTTACGTCTCTCTGTTTATTTACGTGTTCTTTGATTTCTTGCATCACTGTTTTATAGTTTTCAGTGTGCAGATCCTGCATAACCATATGCAGTTTCAAAGCCTCACTAGACCTCAGAGAATAAGGGGCTTAGATGAGAGACCCATTTGTTCTTTCTAAGGGACAAGAAATCTTCCCACAGCAGGAGAGGAGTAAGACTTGAGCCTCCGTTGGGACTTTAGCTCATGGCTGTGGCTGGGAGTTGCATTTTGAGCAGGGGGTACAAGGAGAGGGCCATGCTAGAGTTCAGTGTTGAGCAGACATCATTTGAAAATGGTGGTTGGGGCCAGAAATAGAGGGCCTGGAACATCAGGGTAAGGCCCTTAGACACCATCATCTGAAATAGGGAGGTGATATTGCATCAGGGTCTCTGAGGACAGGAACCAGGTCCTGATGTCCAGTGTGGCTGTTTTGCTGGTAAATCCTGGAGGCCTCAGATCTACAGACAGCTCTGTGTGTAGCCAGGGGCCTCTCCTCTCTGGCTCCTGGGCCTCGCTGTGGAGTTCGGACACATCGTTGGAAGGGATTGGGGGCTGATCAAGTACAAAGAGAGACAATACACACAGGCTTTGTCTGGGGGATATTTTGACAAATTTCCACATAAGGAAACTCCCTCACACTGTGAAACTGTCCAGAGGCCTACAGCGTAGGGGACAGTGAAGGAGGGTGAGGGAAATCTTGGTGGAAGAGGCCACCAGGCGGGCAGCTCCCCAGCACAGGGGGTGTTGCTCAGCAGCAGGCGGGGGAGACTCCGGGTCAGAGAGTTCCCAAGGCAACTGCTGGAGGCTTAGGAATCTTACAATGGGTAACAGCTGTCCTGTGAGAGTTTGCAGGGTGTGTAAAGCAGATAGGCTCTCACTGGCTAAAAAGTGCTTATTTGAGCTATTTTTTTTAAAAAACAATTAGATGTCTAAAAATTTGAGTTTGGTGCCAGCCGGCTTTTGCATTATTAGCTCCCAGCTTGCAGTGAAGAAATAACCTAGCTGAGGGCCAATGTGCAGAGGCCACCACTGGCCCATGTGTAGAGGATGCTCAGACAGAACAGTCTGTGGAGCTCGCTGCTCTTTCTCGTCTCCCTGGCCACGGTGAGGCTCACCCAGCCCTCTGTGTGGCTCCCCAGGGGACCTAAGAGGCAGATTTTACATCATGATGAAAACCCTACCCTCAACTATTAGATATTGGATGTTTCCTTCATAATACAAAGAATTGCCATGGCTGAGTGCACCTAACTGTTATTTAGTTCAATTTGGTAGAGGTATTTTCTCGACTTCTTTTTTAACCAAGAAACTACCATCCTACCAAAAGGTTAAAATAGCATTATCAGATATAACCTTCATTTTATAGTTTACCAAATTAACAAAGCTAACATGAAATTTTCTTTATTTTTTTCTCTTCCTTAGCTAAAAAGTTCCCTCATGTCTTTAACCAAAAAAAGAAAATCTAGTCAAAGTAAATATCTCGTGAAACTTAAAGATGTCACTGCTTACACATGGGGGAAGGCCGTCACCTTCTTGGGTCTGGAGATACCAAAGTTGGAAGAGGCGGAGATGGCTGAGAATCACGTAAGCTGATGGGGTGTCGGATTAGTGAGCACAAAAGCACACTAGTGATGACGATTTCTTTGCAAAATTTTGCTCTTCATTATGAAAGCATGCTTGTGTTTTTGTGCCAAATGTCATTGCGAAGCCATAAAATCAGTTTCCAACCAAAGGAACTCACATAATTTTCCTTTGAAATTCTGGAACACCCAATAGTTTACAAAGCATATTCTCTCTCCTCACTGTATTCCTATAATGGCCCTGTATGACTGGTGTTCACAGCCTTCCCCAGGAATGAACACTGCACTCTGTCCACCTTAGAGTTAGTCATTTGATTTTGGTACCTACTACCAAACCCAGCCTTCTCCCTAACACATGGGCCTTGTTTGAGTTCAGCCATCCAGACGTGAATGCAAACTAATGAAACCAGGTATTCGCATATTGAATACCCAACTGTCTCCCATGGCTGAGAGTTAGGCATCACCCAGCGTAGTTCCAAAGCCTGCCATATGTAATCGTGATTTTGTCCACTCTCTGTCATGTGCCTCACCAGCCATCAATGCCTTTAAATTCATTCCTTCGCCCGCTAACCATAGTACTTATGTGCACACCTTTACATGTACATTAACGTGAAGCAACTGAGATATACGGGTATGAGACAGGCCCAGCACCCAGGTCTTCTGACTTCAGGGTCCAGTAGATTTTCTGACATAACACAACGCCATCCGAGTAGGTATCCTGAATGCTTCAGATAATGAGGAAAGAAGGGAAATTAGGTTTTTGAAATCTAATTTTCTTCCTTTCAGAATTACTACCTGGATGAATTTTCAAATCTGTTAGATGAACTTCTGATGAAGATTAATTGTTTGTCCGACAGCCTACAACTCCCTCTTCTGGAAAGACAATCCAGCAGTGTAAGGGAGGGAGGGGCAGAAGACAGACGCTTGATGGGCATTTCTAGTTACCAAGCCTCCGAGGTAAGAACATGCAAACTTATCAACATTTATATCAATTCCTTTTATAGCAAATGTTTTAACCAGAAACGAAGAACCTCGTAATATTTTAAAATCTGCGATGTGATTTCCAATTTAAAATGGTGACATATGCATCTATCTGCCCCTGATTTCTGATTAACTGGAATCAACAAATGATTGAGAAACAGAAATGGAAACTCCATCTTCCTAGAAACCAAGAAATACCTATGGCCAATAGTCAGAACGTGAGAAATAATCCCAACAAGAGATACTAAATCCAGTGAGAATTAGACCAAAGTGAGAAAAGATGCCGCCACTTATAAGAGCACACAGGATTCTCCAAATTAGACAGCCTGTGTGGAGGGGCCAACAAAAGACCCCTGGTTCAGAAGAAAAGACTATAGAGCAAAAACTACTTGAAGGCATCTCCCTGCACCCTAATGCA
Source organism: Galagoides demidoff (assembly GCA_963574575.1). NCBI lineage: Eukaryota > Metazoa > Chordata > Mammalia > Primates > Galagidae > Galagoides > Galagoides demidoff. Next base: position 8,013 of record CAUYQV010107985.1, read on the forward strand.
CAGAGTTCCAGGGTCATTGAAGGATAAAACATGCAGGAGGTCATCTGTGCAGGAAGCTGTTTGTCAATACAGCCACCTAGAGAAGGAATCATTGGCAGCTCACAGACCTAGAAAACCACTTGCCAACTAAAGAAAAATCAACATAAATACACATACTGTGCTAGGTACACAGTAAAAAAGAAATATGGGTACAATGCAGTGGTAACTCCCCCGAGGTCCAGAGAGACACTCTGCTTACCCAGAATGGTCATGTTCACATGTCTGAGTGTCTCTGAAAATGCTCCCTGAAGAGAGAGGACTTGAGACACCTGCTACAAGCTGTCTGCCCCAGCCTTTCCCTGGCCCCCATTAACAACCCCCTGGGATGAACTTGCACCTATAGAGAGAGTGGTAACAATACAAGGAAATTATTATTGGATCTATTCAAACCTGCTGCAGGAAAAAAGTTTTGAGTAAAACTGACCCAAAGAGAAGGGGCTGAAGATCATACCTTTGAAAACAATTGCCATACACAGGTAAAAATTACAGCGAAGGTATTCTCCACACAGAAATAAAATTAGTGAACAGAATGCCTCTTTGGGGGTGACACCTGTGGCTCAAGGAGTAGGGTACTGGCCCCATATACCAGGGGTGGAGGGTTCAAGCCCGGCCCTGGCCAAAACTGAAAAAAAAAAAAAAAAAAAAAAGAAAAAAAGAATGCCTCTTTGGGAGTTTAAAGCCAACATGAAATAAAAAGACAAAAAATGAATTGACAGATGGAAGAAAGAGAAGAAAAGAAAAAAAGAAAGATGAAGAAAATACAAAGAAAAAGATGAATAATGAATTCACAGAAAAGAGAATAAAATATATGATGGCAGATTTGAGAAAATTTAGAGAAAAAGCAAGTTCAAACTGGTTTTAGGAAAAGCAATACACATGGAAATGAGACAAGGAAGAAAATGCATAAGATACGAAAAAGATATATAGCTCCATGCCTGTAGCTCAAGCCACTAAGGCACCAGCCACATACACCAGAGCTGGCGGATTCGAATCCAGCCCAGGCTTGCCAAACAACAATGATACTACAACCAAAAAAAAAAGTAGCTAAGCATTGTGGCAGGTGCCTGTAGTCCCAGCTACTTGAGAGGCTGAGGCAAGAGAATTACTTAATTCCAGGAGTTGGAGGTTGCTGTGAGCTGTGACACAAAAGCTCTCTACCCAGGGCCACAGCTTGAGGCTCTGTCTGTCTCAAAAAAAAAAAAAAGAAAGAAAGAAAAGAAAAAGAAAAAGGTATATATAAAAAGTATCTCCCCCCCCCAAAAAAAAGCCGAGAAAATGTGAATGAAAAATAAATGTAAACATTTAATTTAAGAAAATGTTCCTGAAAAAAGGCTATAGACCTAGATACTTAGAAAGGATTCTCCTGAATCCCTTTCAAGGATAAATGGATTCAAATTTAATATAACTGTAACACACCTAATAAGGTCACTGGACTGAAAAAATAAAGATAATTTTACTGGCATCCAGATATTTCCTTACCCCACACCAAAATAAAGTCACTTTCAAGTGGTTTTAATTATTTAAATTCTTTAAAACTTATTTATTATTATTTTAATTATATAAAACTTTTTAAAGGTATATATCCATAGAAAGTTGAGCAAATGATAGCAAAAGCATAACTTTTATAGGAAAGGAAATATAATGACCAATTTTATAAAAAAAAAAATTAGGAGAGAAAATTTTTAGAGAGGAAAGAATGATAGGCTAGCATTTATAACATGAAAATAATGAAAAAATTTAATAAAAAATTGTAGAAACTTGGCTCAGTGGTTAGGGCACCAGCCACATATAGTGGGTCTGGTGGGTTCAAAACCTAGCATGGGCCTGCTAAACAGCAATGACAACAACAACAGCAAAAAAAAAAAAAAAATAGCCAGGTATTGTGATGGGTGCCTGTAGTCTCAGCTATTTGGGAGGCTGAGGCAGGAGAACTGCTTGTGCCTGAGAATTGGAGGTTGCTGTGAACTGTGATGCCACACCACTCTACCGAGGGCAACAAAGTGAAACTCTGTCTCAAAAAAAAAAAATTTAGTAACATGGTAATTATATTTATTTATACCATAAGCTTAATGCTATATATTGTTATTTTTGGATGACAGGATTAAAACAAATGACAACATACACTGCTAGTTAGCACTTAAAGGAACATCAATGGTATGGACCCATGTACAGTACATGCAGTAACAACACGTAAGTCAATGTGAATATTCAACTCAAGTAGAAAAATTCACACCCAGACACACACACAGCTCAGAGCAGAAGGAAGTAAGCTGTAAGTATGAAAGCCTAATATAACAAAATCAACAATAAAATGAAGTAATTCAGGAGATGATCCTTTTAGCAGGCAATTGAATTGATAAATCATTCATTAATAGGTAGCTGAATATGATGGGAAAAGTGACTATAATAAATATACAAAATAAAAAGGAGAAAGGAAAATAACTGTATGGAAATTAAATAGATTATTAAAATTTCTGGAAAGAGAAAACAGTTTTCAATGCTCATTATGTGCCAAACTGACTTGAGTGCAGTAGAAATCTGAAATAGTATTTGAAGATCTATCCGTCAAAAAGCACCAGGCCCAGATGGTTTCACAGGTAAAAAAGATTTAGAAACATACAAATCCAGAATGTTCTTCAAAGTTTTCCATAGCACAGGTAGAAGAAAGGCTTCCCAATATGTTTTTTGGAACCAAGGAATTTATTGGCATAAAAACTGAACAAAATATTTCAAATTTATTTTTAAAAAAACCAACTGCATGCCAGTCTTGTTGATTTTGATACCAAGAAATCTAATAAAGCATTAGCATGAAGGATTCAGTAACAGATTAAAAGAATAATATCCCATGATCTTATGAGTATTATATCAGAAATAGAAACATTTTAATATTAAAAATATATCAGTAACTTCACCAAGAAAACCCAGAAACAATCATTTGATTTTCTCCATGGTTGCATTTGCTAAAATCAACATCTATTCCTAAGTTTTGAACTATGCTTTTATTAAAAATAAATTTGATATCATTTTTAAATGTATCTCAAGCTACAAGCCAGTACTAAGCCTAGTGGTCACAGAGTTTTAACTGCTGAAAAAAAAATCTTTTGGAAGTTTATCATTTCAAAAGTCTCATGAGAGCCTTTTTAAGGGATGTGCCTCATCTCATTCCTGTAAGCATATGTATTCTGTTTATGTATTTTATAACTCATATAGCTACAGGAACTTGACATTTGTAACATGGTTGAGTAGTCTTTTATATACACAATACACACTATTGTGAGTCCTTATATGCTCACAATGTCTGACAACCTCTACTCACTTCCTAAGGCTTAGAAACTAACGTAACTCCACGGATTGTGAAGGCTTGTAGCGCTTGTGTCTTTGTCCGTACAAACTACTGTTCTCCCATGTCACCAATTTTAGTTTCATTCCACTGGAAAATACAAGTCTTTCTGGACTATCACTTTAGGGGCATTTATCGAAAGTCTGTTTCACAGGAAACCAGCACTGCCAGAGGTGGGCTTCTGCCCCCCGGCCCCAGGGGGTCTCTGCCTGCAGAACTCCAGGAGTTTAGCTGCCTCTGTGGGGAAGAACGGGGAATGTAATTGGCTTTGGAACAGGCCAAGCAAGCCGGACTTCCCAGAACAGACCCTCTTTTGTGTGCTTGGGATCTGAGGAAACCATCCGTTTGAATTTCCTAACTTCAGGGCAGTTGTTTTTTCATCTTAACCATTAATAATTAAGATTTGTATCTTTATTAACTAAAAGGATTGGATGCCTGGAGCTATCAATAACCACCTACAAATCATACTGCTCTTTGTATTTTTTAAATGACTCATGGCAACAAAATGCCTTGCGCTGCCAGCCCCAGCTCCCGGTCCCTGGCAGTTTCTCCCCGCCCCGCCCCCAGTGTGCCCTGGCCGTCCTCCCTCCTCTGCCTCCCAGCTCTGCAGACTTGGGCCCAGGAAGAGCCCAGCAGGCGCTGCTGCCCCTGGGCAGGGGTACTTCCTTCCCCAGGTTTCTTCCCAGGCCCCACAGCTGGTCCTCTGCTCGCAGGAGCTGGCCTTGGCTGGTCTGGGAGCAAGATGGAAGATTCCAGGAGGGCTTTTCACCCGTGTCTTCCCCTTGATTCGCTTTTGTGATTACAGTTAAGTAAGGCAGAAACATCCAGAAGGGAGGACCTGACTTCAAGGTACAGAATCTGCTCGAGCAATTTTTGGCTCCCTCTCCCCTGCCTTTCTTTAAAGTGTAATTCCTCAGCACCCACCGGCCAGGAAGTGTAGTTCTGTCTCATGGTGGAAAACCTGCGTTCACTCCCACATTTGGGCTCCTGAACACAATCCAAGTGGGTGTGCGGAGACGGCCGGTGTGCCAAGTCCATGGCTGGGTTTGGCAAGGTTGGCCTGTGGTGTCTGTGGGTCAGTGCTACTCAGGAACAGGACCCAGTCCAGGTGCATTTTCACTCAGCTTCTTCTCTTAACTTTGCCAATTTGTGGAATAGAAGATTAGAACACTTAGCTTTACCCTCATGCAGTGGGATGGCCCTGGTCACAGGAGCCGCCTGTCAAAGACATTGACTGAGCTTCTTCCTCTGACCAAGGAGTTTGTGTGATTATAGTCGGATCCTGGTAACTTACTGAGTCTTCAGTGACTCAGTATTTTCTAACTGATGGTGCAAGATAATCTGAGCACACTGAGCTCAAATCCTTGAGGAGAAAACGGGCTAGGAAGGGTTTGTTTTTTAAAGAAAATACCAGCCCAGCCTGAACATGTATAAAATACCTACTCCTGCTGGTATTCGTGGAGGTCCAACAGTCAGAGGATTGGGCCACTTTGGAGAGTGATTGAGGTTTAACCTCTGGTGGCCGTGATAAGTACCTTAACTGCTTCCTGCCTTGTGTCCCGCTCTCCAGGGTCACTGGGAGAGGCAGAGGAGTTAGTGTCTGTGCAGCCTCAGTGCCTCCACAGGTTTCACGCGGATCATTAAAACCATGTTCAAAGGTTCATCCGCCCATCAAGTGTTTCTGTGCCAGGCACAATTCTAGAGTCTTGGGATTCAACAATGAACAACATTGACCAAGATGACATAATATTCCTGGAACTTGAAAACTACGAATTTCAAAATTATGGGCAAACATCCAGGCAGTTTTTGTGCCTGTGTAGATCTGTGTTATGATGTATTTCTTCCTGTGAGGCTGGGTGTAGCAGCCCGTATAGCTTATGGCTAGAAGGAGTGAGAGTTATAAGAAATACCTGTAATGGAACACCTTGGTGAACAGGGCATGGAAAGAGATTTAGTTTTAAAGAGCATGAGAGAGCTTGCGAGATGAGAGCAGTAGTGAATTGGCAGTCTCTACACCTGTGATGTTGAAAGGCACGAGCTCAGCCTTATATTAGGCTGGAGGAGCAGGCAGTCAGGAGTATGCACATTCTATCACCGACCTACTTACTCTGACTCTGTCTCCTCTCCTGCCTGCAGAACGCCAGCACGACGTCTCTCTGCTGAAGATTACCAAGCTCTGTCAAAGACTAAGATCTATCCACGCTAAGAAGACTACTTTACTCTCTCTAAGATTCTCTCTCTCTCTCTCCAGCTAAAGTAGATATGCCTTCAAACACCTAAGAGAAACTGTCCTGAGCAAGGTAGCTTAGTGGTCCGCATCCAGAACCTGCCTAAGCTGGGCCCGAGACCTGGCCAGTCCCGGGCCCTGACAAGTGGTGTCTGAAGCACATCCTGACACTGGGAAGGTCCATTAATGATGTGAATATTAAATTAAAATGAGGTGTGCTCAGAGAGAATGCAGCCCGTTATTTCGATGGTTGAATCAGTATGTTTGTTCTTGATTTGACTGAAAGCGATCATTCAAACATGATCCACATCCGGACTCTGCCCTTGCTAGCTGAGTTGTCTTACTACATTCCTCGGCCACTGGGGCTCCCACAGAGCCCAGTACTCAGTAAATATCTAGTGAATTGATTATTGAGCAAAAAGAAGCACTGAGCAATGTCTACAGATAGAAGGAAGGCAAATAATGTTGCCAGTAGCACAAAACATTAATAGGTGGCTCTGGGTAAAGGGTGTCTGAGTGCTTCTGAGTTACTCTTGTGAATTTTTGTTAAGTTTAAAATTATGTCCAAATGAAAAGCTTTTGAGAAGAAGCTATTGTATTACTCAAGAAAGGAAATGAAGAAATTATAGGGTCACAGCTGTTAAGATACATTTATTTTTGTGGGGTTTTGTAAAGCTTTTCTGTATTTCTAAGCATATCTCGGATTTTTTCCCTTGATGGGCATCACAAGAAAAGCTAATGAAATTTAAAAGAACTGTTTAGATCTGATTTACAAATAGCTGATACACTAGAAGTGAAAAGAACTTAAACCCCAGACAGCGGAGTTGGAGCAGACAGCCTTCTGAAATGAATTTTCTCCGCTTCCATGGATTATGCTAAGACTGCCTGTGATGACTTTGCGAGAAGGAATGCTTCTGTGGCTGATGATTCATTCTCTCCTGGCAGACAGAGCTCCAGTAAAGCTGAAATATCATTGTTAATCCCTTTTTATTTAGATGTGAGCTGGAACGGCACTTGAGGCAGCAAGGACATAAACCAGGGCTTCTGTGTTACTGTGAACACATAATTCATCTACTCCAGCCGATTGTCTCCTAGTGGGGTCAAGACCGTGGGACTGAATTCTCAAGGACTGACATGCACTATCAGCTGGCTTCTTCCTGAAGAAGTTTCTATTTCAGTCTGGAGTCATACAAACTACAATTATTTCCCAAAATAATAGACAAAATATTGTCTTAGCTTGCCAGGGCTATTCTAACAAAGCACCACCAATACAAATTTATTCTTCCACAGTCTGGAAGTCAGCAGTCCAAGGTCAAGATGTTGCAAGGCACGTTGGCTCTGAAGGTGCAAGGGAAGGACCTGTTCCCCAGCTTCTGTTTTTACAAGGACACAGTCAAATTGGACTTGGACCCACCCTAATGACCTTGTCTTAAATTAATCATCTCTAAAATAAGCCCACATTCCCTGGTACTAAGGATTAGCCCTTCAATACCTATTTTTTGGAGGGGGGAACAATTCAACCCCCAACACATTTAAGCAAATGTAAATATTTGAGGACATATGCTACAGTTTTTCATTAATTTCAGATTTTCCAAGAAATTTAATCACACTAATCCGACAAAAGTACAACAAAGTACTCAAAAATTTTGCATTTTTTAACTCTGTGTAGATGTTAATTTATGGATGGCTTTATAGGAGTGATTTGGGTTAGTACATGCTAATTATCATAAAATTATAAAATGAGTGGATCATCTGAGTTCTTTGACTCTGGAAAAGAGGAAGTAATAACCAAAGATGAAGTTTTTGGAGGATATTTTAAAGAAGAGGTTTAGGTAGAACTACACTCGTACCTTCCCTAGTACCAGTAGGTTGTCAGCATGTACTCCCAGGGCCTTCCAATGTCATAGGAGCCAGCAGTAAGTGACTCATTCACATGGGATAAAATCACAGAATAATCTAGGACATACCTCATCCATGTCATGAGCATGGCACCTGGAGCAAAAGAGTGAATGCTTTTCCCTAGAGGTTTGAGAGTGGCCATCTATCTTGGATAAATCCTAATACAGCAGTTCCCACATTGGTGTTACACCAGCAGATATCTATAGAATAGTTTACTACTCAGCATAAAGTTGCAAGGCTTGGCAATTAACTAGTTTTAAGTAGGAACAAGAAGAGGGAAAGTGAGAACAGATTCACAAGTTTCCTCTATGACAAGGCCAAGTTTACTCAACCAGCATTCCCCTAGATTTTTCTTGAGTGGAAGAGAAGGGTCCAAGTTATTGCTAGCACACACCAGTGAGACACATCCAAAAATGTCACCGTTCACTATTCCAGCACGAATGTCTCCCAAATCTCTGAGACTGTGGGAAGAAACCTTATTCCATACTCACCTTCTTGATTTTCTTGTCATTATAGATTTTCTATATAATGGAGCCAGTTAAATATTACTGAACTACTAGCCCTTGCCTGAGAAAAAGTAGAGATCTTGGAAAAGCTTTCTCTGCTATGGTCCCAAGTTGAGTAATTTTCCAAAGATTTGTGTTTGTGGGGGGCTCCTCCCTGCAGTCTCTACTATCAGAAGTTTCTGCATTTATCCGAACCAGCCTCCTGGTCCTGTTGCCAGGTAGGAGCAAGAAAACGTGTTATAAAAGTTCAGGAATGTACACTGACCTTTGAGGGACCTATCAATGCCTGTAGAAGGTGAGTGTCTTTTTCCAAACGTTGTAGGTGATATAATTTATAACTCTCACAGGCAGCTGGTTTCCTGGATGGTGAGGCAGAGGGGAGAGGGGAGGAACTGGCTGCCACAGAGCAGAAGGCCGCTGCACTGGGAGGCCACAGCAAGCGAGACCAGGAGGTGCTGTCAGAGGGGAAGTCGATAGTTCCCCGGAACAGAATAGAGAGCCCATAATAGATTCACACAAATATGCCCTGCTCCTTTTTGACCAAGGTGCTAAAGAAATTCAAGGAAGGAAGGAAGATTTCTGGCAATGTTGCTGGAGCAATTGGACATGCAGAAGCAAAAGCCAAAATAAGTAAATAAATAAATAACCAAAACCAGAGAACTGCGATGTACACCTCAGATCTTACTTGAACACACTCAATATGGATCATGAACTTAAAGGCAAAACATAAAGCTATATTATTTGGGAAAAAAACAAAGGAGAAAATCAGCACGATCCAAGAAAAGAAAAAATCGGTAAGTTGGAAACTAAAATTTAACAACTGTTTCCCTACCAATGACCTTGTTAAGAGGATGAAAGGAAAATCTACAGACTGGAAGGTAATATTTGCAAAACACAAATTCAACAAAGACCAGAATCTAAAAGAACTCAACAGTAAAAATACAAATAATCTAATTAGAAAATGGAACCAGGAGGTAAATAGACATTTCACTGAAGAGCATGTACAAATGGCAAATAAACACACGGAAAGATGTGCCCATCACTAGCCATCAGGGAAAAGCCAGGTTAGACCACAAGGATGCATCACTACAGACCTTAGGGAGGCTGAGATAGAACAGCAGTGACAACACCTCAGTGCTGGTAGGGATGGAGAGACCACATCACTCACAAATTAGTGGTGGGAATGCAAAATGCTATAGCCACTCTGGAAATTAGTTTGGCAGTTTCTTACAAAATGAAACACAAATACTCTCCATCTTTGATTTCAAGGAAATGGAGATTCATATTCACACAAGGTGCTGGGCATGAATGCCCATAGCAGCTTTATCCGTAACAGCCCTGCACTGGAAAGTTCCCCGACAGTGTTCACGGACTGAATGGCTAAACAATCCACGGTCTCTTCACACCAGGCACGACTACTGAGCAATAAGGAAAAACAGAGTGTGGACGTAACCTGGGTGACTCTCCAGAGAACCCTGCTGAGCACAAACTGCTGCTCTCAGAAGGTTATATACTATATTGACACAGGAAAGGTGTCCCCAGCCAGCTTGGTGGAGCTGAGGGGCGGACCCGCTGCCTCTGCCTTGGAGGAGTTGGTACAGTGGCTGCCTCTGCCTTGGAGGAGTTGGTACAGTGGCAGCCAGCAGAGGAACCAGCGGGCTGGAGGGTAGGCAGGTACCCCCCCCATGCCCAGGAGGCTCAGAGGGGCTGGACAACTGCTGGGGAGACACCAGCACCTTAGGTCCCCCTCTCCTTGCACTTGCCGCTGAAAGGGAACCCCATTTCCTAGGCCTGGTCAATTTCATGTTAAGTTTCCTAGGCCTGGGAATGAAAGGGATTGTAGCCATCATTTGCTACAGAAACAGCTAAAAGGAACAACTGAGTTCCTGCTAAGTGTAACTACAGAGGACCCAGGTACACTAAAAGTAACAACTGAGTTGGGGATAAATGTGACTACAGAGGACCTGGTATGACTATATATACCCCTGGACAGAGAGCCCAGAGCAACAGAAAGGGAGAGAGGGAGCTTTCCCATCCCCTACCCCCTCACCTGGAGCTTTGGTGTTTCTGTATTCTTTTCTGTAAATAAATCCTATCTTACCACTGATCTGTGGTCCGTGGATTCATTCTTCAAATCACCAAGACCAAGAACCTACTGAGGACGAAATTCTGGTATCAATATGATTCAATTTACATAAAATTCTTAAAATGACAAAATTAGAGAAGTTGAGACAGTCCCTGGTTGCCCAGGGTCAGGGAGGGCAAGGGGGTGAAGAGGGAGGGAGGAGGGACCTTGGTGACAGAGTTAGCTGTGCCCGTGTCAGTATCCTGGTGGCATTTTGTCCTGTAGTTTTCCAAGTGACCATTGAAGAAAACTGGGAAAAGGTACGCCTTTTCCATATTATTTCTCATGACTGTATGTGAATCTACAATTATCTCAAAGTAAATTTAATGAAAAATAATGTAAGTTATTATAGCATGCTAATTTAAAATAAATTGAAGTGGTATTAACTTAGAAACTAATAAAAATATAATGATTTTTCTAGCAGACAAGAGAATGGCCCTAATCAGAAATCTCCAAAACAAGAGGAGCCACCTCTGGACACCTCCTCTCTCCAACCCAGCCTATGGTTTGTCCTTGTTCCCCTGTATCTTTTAAGGGTGACATTTGTAAAACACAAAGGCATCTGAGCTCGTGAATTACTCTGGTTTTTACCCAGTGAGATTCCAGCCTTGTCTGTGGCCCTCACACCATCTGTTCCCACTTACTGCTGTACCAAGACCAAGACGGGGGTGGGGGAGGCTCTTAGACTGAAAAGGTAGAGTCAATATTTTTGGAAGCTGAAAAATTCTGGGTTACTTAGTATCACAGTAATATATTTGTATCAGTAACCAAATATCTCCATAGAGAACACCAGCAGAAAATGTGGGTGGAAGGATTAGAGAATTTAGCAAAGCACATAACCCTGGGAACTATGCCTGAATCATAAATCGGTTTTGTTGACATGGTAGTTGAGCTAGCTGACAATTTGCTCCTAAGGAAACAGCACATTTCAGTTTACCTTAGCCATGAAAGGCTCAACAGAACTTTTGAACAGCATCATATCCCAGACAGAAGTCAACAAAGGAATCCAACTCTGCCAGTGAACGCATGGAATCAGGCTGTCCACAGGCACTACCTTGATAATTTGATCTCCAGTCTCAGGTGACAGGCCGCTTGACTGCACGTGTAGCCATCTGACCTTTTGGGAAAACATCTGTCAGCAGTGTCTAATTTCTTCCACTTCTGGATCCAAATTTGCTACCTTTGCCTTAATAAATAAGTGGAAATGTTTGCGGTGCTGGACAGAGAACCATGTGTAGTTTTGTCATTCTATAGAGCACATAAGTTACCTCAGTGAAGGTCAGAAAAAGTATGTGTTTTCAAAGTCTTAAGATTCTCTCCACAGGATAAAAAGTCCTCATTTAGTGACTAACCAAACTACCTGCTAGTCCAGCATCATTTCTTAAAGGATGTGGTCATCAGTGTCCAAGTCCATGTCCACGCCCAGCCATGTGTACGCTGCGCTGGGTCAGAGAAGATGCTCATAGGACGAAGGCCAGCCCTGAAAACCGACTTCTAGTGAGACTAAGAATTTCATACCAGAAGTGGATGAAGGTGGAACTTTCCAGGTCATAGATGTCTTTTGCATCAGAGATATATAGTTGCATTTCAGTTGCCCTAGTCTTTATTCTAGATTTAAACACACTGGAAGTTGGTAAATCTTAGGTCAAAGACCTTTGCAGCACATCAAAGAATAGAAGTTGCTTAATTGCTCAGAAGAGAAATTATTTTCCTCATCTTCCTCAAACTTGAGTACATTTTCAGCAAGTCTGTGTGTGTCCTCAGGGGTCTCATCAGCATTCTTTGTGCTAATCTCCAGGAACTTCACCTGCTGTGCTTCTTTTGTTCTCTGCCAATGTGGAGCTTTAACCCACTCTGGAAACTGCACCAAGCAGAAGGTCTTTACTCAGGCATGAAAACGAGTTCCTTTAATCTCTTCTCCATGTGGAAGTCTTTCCCATGGGAGGTGTTTGTGTTCCTCCTCCTGCCCCCCCCCCGTGAGCCCCCCCACCTCTGTACCCATGGGACATGGCTTTGAGTCACCTCATCTGCTAGTGGACTCCTGGTGATTCTCTTCTGGCCCTGGTAGTACTTTTTGTGTCTCTCCAGAACAGCAGTCCAAGAGCGAGAAGATCAGGAACAAAGTGCCCTGTGCTGAGGGCTGACTAACTGCTCAGCACGTGTGTCTGAGAAAGTGCTCTGTGCTGAGGGCTGACTAACTGCTCAGCACGTGTGTCTCTGCCTCCGCCCCACAGCTGTGGCCACAGACTATTTGGGTGCAGCTGTGACTGAGTTCTTCTGGCCTCTACAGAAAGCAACAATTCCTGCTTCTGAGACTGCTCCTGGAGACATCACACATCCCCTTCTTTATGCCCTTTTTTCCTTTCCTGGTGTAAGTGATGCCAGGAGCAAGTTTGGAAGCCTTGTGTTTAAGATGACAGAGCTGCCCCTTCAGAGCTGGCAACTGCAGTGACTTCTCTGAGATTGCCTGAGAAATAAATTTCTATCCTGTTTAGCCATGTGAGGCTCGAGGACTTTCTGTTACAGCAGCACCACAATCCTCACCTAACTAATATATGATCTCTCACACTCCACTTTTGCCTTGGAAATGGTACTTACATGAATGCACCCCCAAGTTGCACTATTACCTTATAGTGCTGTAGCCTTTACCATGGTTTTGAAAAAAAAAATAATGTAAAACATGACCTGAAATGACAGAAGTTATAAGGGAATATATTCTCTCACTAAACCAGAAGTTCAGACACAGGGCAGATGCCATCTCTCATGCTGGTGCCGGCTTGGCCTCAGGATGGCAGAACCCTTCCTTCTTGGTTGCTAGGTGGCTGCTACAGACATCACATCCAGAGAGAAAATGTCTGTGGAAGAAGGAGAATGTCTCCCTGGTCTCGTGAGGGCTTATCATTAGAGATGAGGACACTTCTTCAGGAAGTCCTGAAGAAGAGTTTCCTTCACACTCTCCCAGAGAGTTCCCTTCACACCCAGCGATCATGGTGTAATGAGATTATTAGGATGATTTAAGACTAATAATTTGGCATAGTCAGAATTTAAGTGTCACCTGTCATGACTCATAGACTCTTTGAAGGTCACAAGCCCGTCCCTTTGCCTCCGTTCTGGGCAGAGGCTGCTTCTCTACTTTCTTCTCTATAAGGTGCTATTTACTTTTCAGTCATCAGCAGAATTCGTGACAATTTTTATTTATGTTGGATTTTGTATGTTCATTTCATCACATCATTCCGAGTTGAATCTGATCCTCTAACACTTATGTTCAACCTGCCTCCCAGTTTCAACACTGAATCCAAGAATGTTGATCAGACACTTAACTATATTCTCAGTACTGGCGTAAGAAGAAGTTTCCTCCGGGGTCTCACAGTCCATTCAAAGCAAATGAGCAAACAGGTGTGGACAGGCTCTAAGCTGGAGGCCGGGGCAGTTAGCAGCTGGGCCTTAAAAACCTCTAAAGGGGGGATTCACCCAAGGGAGGAGACAGCAATGACCAAAAGGGATTGTGTTTTTTTTTTTTTTTTTTTCTTATAATGTCTTTTTCTCATTTTGGAATCAGGGTAATGTTCTCCTAGAAAAAAAGTTAGAAATATTCTGTCTGCTTCAGTTTTCTGGATGAGTTTGCCCCCGGAATTGGTACTATTTCTTTCTTAAATATTGGATATAATTCACCAGTAAAACCATCTAGGACAAGGATTACTTTATCAGACAATTTTGAAGGCTGTGAATTCAATTTGTTAGTAAATATAGAACTATACAGCTTATCTATTTCTTCTTGAGGGGCTTTCGTAATGCATTTTTAAGGAATTTTTACATTTCATCTCAATTGTAAAATACATAGGCATGAAGCTTTTGAAAATACCTCCTTTTTATCATTTTAATATCTGTAGAACAGGTAGTGATATTACCTTTCTTGTCGCTGATAGTGATGATTTGGGTCTTTTTTTTTTTTTTTTTTTTTGTACTGATAATCCTGGCTAGAGACTTGTCAATTGTATTGTGTTTTTTCTCAAGGAATTAGCTTTTGATTTCATTCATTTTCTCTATTTTTTTCCCCCTGTTATCAGTTACACTGATTTCTGCTTTGGTTTTTATTATTTACTTTCTTCTGCTTACATTGGGTTGAATTTGCTCTTTTTATAGTTATTCATGTAAAAACTGAGGTCATCGAGGCTTTTCTAATTTCTCTAATGCATGTGAATACTCAGGGCTTAGGGCTTCGAGCTTCTCATAAGTTACTCCGTGAGCAGCACCACTCGGATTCAACAGGATGTGTTTTCATTTCCAATCAGTTCAAAATTTCTCTTGTGATTCAGTTTAATTTCCCTTTTGATTTCTTCTTTGATTTATGAGTTATTTAGAAGTATTATTTAGTTTATATGGATTTGGAGATTCTCCAGATGTCCTTATGTAACTGATTTCTAATTTTATTCTATTGTGGTCAAAGACTACAATTCATATGGCTCAAATCCTTTGGCAGTTATTGAGACTTGTTTTAGTGACCCCAAAATATGATCTGACTTGGTAAAATTTTTTTTTTTTTTTAGATGGAGCATTCAGCTGTTGTCCTAGGTAGAGTGCTGTAGCATCATAGCTCACAGCAACCTCTAACTCTTGGTCTGAAGCAATCCTCTTGCCCCAGTTTTTTCTATTTTTAGTAGAGATGAGGGCCTCACTCTTTCTCAGGCTGGTCTCGAACCTGTAGTCTCAAGCAAACCATGCGCCTCAGCCTCCCAGAGTGCTGGGATTACAGGTGTGAGCCACTGTGCCCCGGTGACTTGGTAAATTTTTCATCTGCACTTGGAAAGAATGTGTGCTCTGCACTTGTTGAGAAAAGTGGCCTATGACTGCCACCTCGGTCAGGGTGGTTGATATTCTAACACAGCAAGGCACTTGCTGAGTTTCACTTATTCTATCGATCATTGAGGAGGGGTATTGAAATCACGTGGAAATCACATGGTATCATGGTGATGGTATCTATTTTTCTTCTAATTGTATTGGGTTTTGCTTCACATTATCCTTATCTTCATTCTCTATATGTCAATGGTTCTTAACCTTCCTGATGCCACAACCCTTTAATACAGTTCCTCATGTTGTGGTGACCCCCAACCATAAAATTATTTTCATTGCTACTTCATAACTGTAATTTTGCCACTATTATGAATCGTAATGTAAATATCTGATATGCAGGATGTATTTATGCAGCCCCTGTAAAAGGGTCGTTCAACCCCCAAAAGGGTCACAACCCACAGGTTGAGAACCACCGCTATATGGAAAGTACCTTCCTTCTCAGGCTGCTTTTAAGATTTTCCCTCCATCACTGGTTTTAAGCAATTTCACTGTGATGTGTGTTGGTGTGACTGTGGTCATATTTGTGCTGCTTGGCTTTTGCTGAGCATTCGTGGATCTGGGGGTTTATAATTTTTATCAAGCTCAGAAAACCTGCTTTCATTGGTTTCAACTGCACATGTCCTGGGCCACTCAAAGTTGTGCCACACCTTACTTGTGTTCTTTCCATCTAAAACAATCTTTTGTCTCTTTGTCTCTCTTTTTGTTCCATTTTAAGTAGTTTTAATTGTTATAGCCTCAAGGTCACCAGTCTTCTTTTGCAATGTCTAATCTTCCCAGAATCCCATGCAGCACATTTTTTCTCACACCTTGCAGGTTTCGTCTCTGACTTGTTTTGTTGTTAGAGCACATTGTCCGTATCTACACTTAACTCCTCAAATGTACAGAATACAGCTACATACTACTGTACAGCCTCTAACTCCTTGGTGCCTAACATCTGCATTGGCTATAAAACAGTTTGATTTTTCTACCTAATAGGGGTCATTTTTCTGTTTCTTTGATGCTTGATTTTTTTTAATGGATGCCAGACTCGTGCATTTCACCTTGTTAAGGGCTGCTTTTACATTCCAGATAATATTCACAGGCTTTGTTCTGAGACGCAGCTAAGTCACTGGAAACAGTCTGAGCCATGTGACTGGTGGATGGGCAGCTTCCCTCTGGGGTTCCTTCTTCCCTCTGCAAAGGCAGATGTCTGCCTGCTGCCTTGTGGGTGATGAGCCGCTCTTGGCCCATGGGAGAGCTGGGCAGTGTTCTGGTCCAGCTCTTTGGTTTGGTTTGCTCTTTGGCCGGCCCTGAGTGGTTTCATCACAGCATCTCCCAGTCCCTGCTCTGGTGACCCCTCAGTTCTCCGGTGGACCCTCAGCAAAGGAGCAGTGTTCTCTCTGTTACTTGCTTCTGCACACTCCAGCTGCCTTGGACTCCCGGACTCTCATCTCCACCTTTTGACTCAGAAGTTTTAGCTGCTGGGCTTGGTATGGCTCCCCGCTTTGTGCCACAGCCTGAAACTCCATTCCTTCCCCTATAGTCGGCCAGGGCCATGACAGGCTGGTGCCGCTCCTCTCCTGTGTCTCAGGGTTCACTGGCCTTTGTTATCTGGCATCACAGTCTTTATTACCATTTTTTGAATGTATGTTTCCTGGTTTTCTTTCTTTTTTCTTTTTCATTTATTTCAGGCAGGTGAGTAACTCTAGTATCTGCCACTCCCGTCTTGTCTGGGAGCAGTTTATTGAGAAGTTCTGATCCAGGCCAGGTGCGGTGGCTCACACCTGTAATCTCAGAACTCTGGGAGGCCAAGGTGGGTGGATTGCTTCAACTCAGGAGTTCAAGACCAGCCTGAGCCAAAGCAAGACCCTGTCTCTACTGAAAATAAGAAAAACTAGCTGGGTGTGTGGGCCCCTATAGCCTCAGCTACTTGGGAGACTGAAGCAGAAGGATCACTTCAGCCCAAGAGTTTAAGGTTACTGTGAGCTATAATGCCACAGATTCTACCCAGGGTGATAGAGTGAGACTGTCTGAAAAAAGAATAGGAAAGGAAGGGGAGGGAAAGGGAGAGAAGGGAAGGGAAGGGGAGGAGAGGTGAGGGGAGGGAAGGGAAGGGAATGGAAGGGAAGGGAAGGGAAGGGAGAAAAGAACGGATACAGGAATAACTGAGTGTGTGGGGGTTTCTGGAGGGAAGGTGCTGTGCTCAGGGAGGGCATGGAAGCGCCGTGCCTCTTCCCCCATTAAAAACAAGAAGAAATGATTCAGCCATTCCACTCCTGGGTAGTTACACAAGATAAATAAATGAATATGTCCTTACAAAGATTTGTAATAACCCCAAACCACAATAACACAAATGTCTATGGACAAGTGAAGGGGTAAACACACTGTGGCATGTTTGTACAATGGAATAATACCACTCACCAATGAAGACAGCCAACTACTGATACATGCAATGTAGAAGAACCTCGTAATACTTAGGCTGAGTAAACAAAGCCAGACCCAAATGAGGTGTACCTACAGAACACCATTCATAGAAGATCTAGGAAATGCACAGGAGTAGATAGTGAGGAGAGCCTAGCTGCCTGGGGGTGGGACTGGAGTGGGCCGGAGAGAGGATGACAGAGAGGCCCAGAGAAACCCTTGGGGGTGATGGGTGTGCCTGCTCTATTGGGGGCAATGGGTGTGTCTGCTCTATTGGGGGTGATGGGTGTGCTGCTCTATTGGGGGCGATGGGTGTGCCTGCTCTATTGGGGGTGATGGGTGTGTCTGCTCTATTGGGGGTGATGGGTGTGCCTGCTCTATTGGGGGTGATGGGTGTGCCTGCTCTATTGGGGGTGATGGGTGTGTCTGTTCTATTGATCACAGTGATGACTGAGTCGCACAAGTATACACGTCAAATGGTCTAAGTATGGACAGTTTACTGTTTGTCAAATATGTTTAAATGAAGTTGTTTAAAGAATAGTGACCCTGACCAGCCTGGAGGCTAACAGCCCTATTCCTAGATCAGAGACGTCTACGTCTCTAAGAATGACACCTGAAGAAGAGCAGCAGTCAGGCCCCAGGGTGCCCTGGCTCTGCCCGAGGTCCTGCTCATCCTCTCCACCCTGCCTGGCCAGGGAGACTCCACAGTGACTCCATGACTGCTGACCGTCAGGGGCGCATGGAGTTGCTCACTCACCTGTCCAGTCATTCTCCTAGGAGAAAAGCTTTCAATCCTCCCCGCCCTCCTGCAAGATCAGGCGGAATGCATTGTAGCCGGACTCTGATAACTATGGCTAAAGTGCCCTCCAGATAGATTTTTCCATTTTGCTCCCCCACCAGCAAGGAGAGAGGCTTCCACTCCTCCCAACAGCAGCTCCTGCCGGGGCTGATCTTTCTTTTATGTCTTGATCAGTCTGAAGAGATAAATTGCTACTTATCTCATTGTCGAATTTCATATTTCTTTGGTTATCAGTGAAGTTTTAAAATATGTATTTGCTCACCTTTCTAAATATATGTCATTGCCTATTTATGTATTTGTCTAGTTCTTAATCGTCTTCAATTAAAATATCTTTCTGCCTGATTTAAAGATACCTTTTAAAATAAGAACATAAGTTTATTGAATACTTTAGTCTATTTTTTCTCTTTTAAATTTGTTTATGTTAATCACTAATCCTGACTTACATAGAGTAAGTCCTCACTTAACTTCAATAGGTCCTTGGAAAATGCAGCTTTAAGCAAAACGATCCTCAAATAACATCATTTTGTTCAATGCCACTTTGTTGTAATGTTGATGAGGAAAAAAAACAGTTTCGTTTCATCATCTTCCTTAATGTCACAGTTTCCAAGAACTGATTGACAGACAATATTGAGGGCTTCTTTTAAAAAACACTGAGGACTGGTCCCAGCTACTTGGGAGGTGAAGACAGGAGACTCGCTTGAGCCCAGGAGTTGGAGGTTGCTATGAGCTGGGATGCCATGGCACTCTACCCAGGGGGATAGCTTGAGGCTCCGTCTCAAAAAAAAAACCACTGAGGACTTATTAATAACCATAGCCAGGCACTGTTTATTTTAATCATCACAACAACCCTGTGGACTGCATTTTATTATTAGCCCCATTCAAGGCTGAGCCAAGAGACGTGCAGAGAGGTAGAGTATTTGTCCTGCGTCACACAGCTATGCCGTGGTGAAGCTATCACTGGACCCAGGCACAGGCTCTGGAGTCCCGCTCGTACCTGGGGTGCTGCCCTCCCCTCATGCACAAACCCTCCATTCTAAGTCTACAGAGGTCCAAAGACTTAATGTGCTGACACATACCCACTTTGGCTTCCCAGCTTTTACCATGGGGGGTGTGTTTCACAGAGCCTTTTTCATCCCAGCAGAATATAAATACTGATTTGTTTTCCTTCTGCTATTTATGTCAGATTGATTTAAAATGTGTCTCACTATATGATATTTGTCATTGAGCCCAGTGCCAGACTGAGGCATCCGTGAACCCTCTTTTACTTAACCCTACAGCAATCAGTTTTAGCAGACACCTGTGGTTTTATAGGTGAGAAGAGCTAGGGTTCAAAGAGGTTGCACATTGTTCCAGTTCACACAACAGTAAATGGGAAACCAGAATGAAAAGGTTTTTCCGTCCTCAGGCTACTGCTGTAATCACCCTTTGGAGTTCAGATGTGGATTGATATTCCAGCTCCTAGAGCTGGGTGTTGTTTTGTTTGCTTGTTTTATTGAATCTGTCTGAGAATTAAAACCCTAAAATCTTACTATATGAAATTTCTGTTCCACCTATTGACTTTCTTTCATATAGAGCTAATTTTTCTTTTTTCAGACAGAGTCTCACTTTGTCACCCTCTGTAAAGCGCTGTGGTATCACAGCTCACAGCAACCTCAAACTCTTGGGTTCAAGTGATCCTCCTGCTTCAGCCTCCCCGGTAGCGGGAACTACAAGCATCTAAAACAACACCCAGCCACTTTTAGGTCTTGCTGTTGCTCAGGCTGGTCTCAAACTCCTAAACTCAAGCAATCCACCTGCGTTGGCCTCCCAGAGTGCTGGGATTACAGGCATGAGTCGCCACACCCAGCCTATATAGATCTAATTTAAAGCAATGAAAGAGACCAGGGTATAGTGCTGGTATTTTAATAAGGACTTTCTTCTCTTGTAGAGTTAACAGCTAAATCTGGCCAGACTAATAACTCATTTTTCTGACTTACTGGTTCAGTATAAAATGGTTATCCAAACTTAACTTCAAAGTCATCTGGGCTGCTGTTCTGAATCCATTTAGAAATCTGTGTGCTCACATCAGAATTTGCTAAGAAGATTATTAGATTTGGAGTCCATGCTCGTATTTTCCGATGCTAAGTAGTTTCAAAATGCCTGGTTTAGAGTGCATGTAGGTGACAGCGGGTGGGAGTGGATGGATGGGGCGGAGGTACCTCTGGCCTCATGAACACACTGCACTGTGGCCTCGCAGGGGATGGGGTTGCTGAATGGGGGAGAGCAGGGATGGGGGGGTGGGGGTGCATCAGGCCTGTGAAAGATTTTCGGTGTAATCCCTTACTGTGTGGAACCCTGGCTGAGGAGCACGACCATGTTAAAGCACAGTTACCTTAAGGGACTAAAATGGAACTTGCCTCAAAGAGTTTTATGAGAATTGATGATTCATGTAAAGGGTCTAACACGGCGCCGGACAGCAAGTGGCAGCTCTGTGCCCTTGATCTTGTTGAAGCTGGTGTGTTATTCCCTATGTGCCTTTAGGCATTTAAGAATATAAAGGTCACCTCAGAGAGCAGCTCAGGGGACGGACAGCCTAATTTCTTCGGGAAATGTTGCTCTAGTTTCCCATCAGTGAACTAGGAGAGCACATATTGAAACTCCTCTTCGTGAACCAGGGGTGCCTGACAGGTGGCCTGGGGAGCTTTGTCCATCACTGGAGAAGACCCCTCCCATCCCCAGTGAAGCCACAAGGCACCAGGACATACGTCCTCACTGAAAGATGCCCTGTGTCCTTCCATCAGCTACAGATCAGCAGACTCTCTTTGTAGATTTCTTACTTCCAAAAACTCCATCAAGCACCTGCCATACTCAAGGAGCTGAAAAAGATGCCAAGAATGCAGGACACAGGTCACTTTTAAAGACCTTCATTTCAGCAGGGAGGCACCGTTGGTGGTGTCCATATAAGGCAGGGTAGGACCGATCCGGTAGCAGAGCCCAGGCAGGGGGCAACTGCTGCCTTTGCCGCGACGTGGTCCATGTTAGCACAGTGGACAAGTTAGCAGAGGGCGACCTGAGGAGCGTCACTGCTGCCCTTACTTTCCCTGCGTGGTCTGCATAGGGAAATGACCTCTTGGGGGACAGACAGTCTCACTGTTTCACCACATTGTGGGATGAGCCACTGGGAGACCCTGTGGGACAACTTTGCCCTCTGGGTACCCTGAGCCCATGATGGTGAACATGAGCACA
This sequence comes from Galagoides demidoff, assembly GCA_963574575.1. Classification (NCBI taxonomy): domain Eukaryota; kingdom Metazoa; phylum Chordata; class Mammalia; order Primates; family Galagidae; genus Galagoides; species Galagoides demidoff. Next base: position 29,424 of record CAUYQV010107985.1, read on the forward strand.
GTGACATCGTCACACACGCAAGCTTGCCCTGCTAGGCTGGGGTAAGAAGATAACACAAATGTAGGGTTTAAACCAATAAATGTCTGGAAGCCGGAAGTCTGAAACTCATCTCACTGGGCCAAAATCAAGACGTCAGCAGGGCTGTTCCTTCTGGAGGCTCTGGGGAGAATCCACTTCCTTGCTGTTCCAGCTCCCAGAGGCAGTGGCCTTCCCTCACCCCCTGCCTCCATCACCAGAGCCAGCCTGCAGGTCGAGTCCTGGTCTCATCCCATCACTCTGACTCTGACCCTTTGCCTTCCTCCCCCTCTATTAAGGACCCCTATGGCTACCTTGGGCCCACGGGATAATCCAGGATAACCCCCCATCTTAAAGTGGGCAGGTTAGCAGCCTTAATTTTATCTGCAGCCTTACTGCCCTTTGTCACACCGAGGACATATTCACAGGTTCTGAGGGTCAGGATGGGGAGAGCCATTGTCCTGCCCCTCACAGTGAGGCTTTAATCTTTCACAAGCACTCTTCAGGGCACGAGTGTTGCTAATCCCATTCTATAGGAGATGAGCGAGAGAGGACAGGCAGCTGCCATGGAGACAGGACTCCTGTCATGCTCTCACACATCACCTGAGGGTCACAGCCTCAGCTCACGTAATCCTCACAGCTCTATGATTACCACCCATTTCACAGATGAGTACACTGAGGCCCCAGGATGGTCACACCTTTGGCCCTACCCTGTCCATGGTCACCCATGGAATAAGTAGTAGGGCCCCCCTCTGCTGCCCACAGACCTCAGGTGGCTTCTTTGTACTCTGGGAAAGTGGGCCTGGGAGCAGGTTCTGTGAGACAAATTATTAGGGAACCAGTCCAGTGGAGAAGGAGTGAAAGGAACCTTCAAAACCTAGAGAGGCCGTGGGGTACAAATGGCTGCGTTCACCCCACCGGTCCCAAGGACGGTCAGCAACAGTGGGGAATAATTGGCCAGGCTGGCATTTGAGAACTTTGAATGCACAGAGTCTGCCTGCACATTTGGGGCAGGTAGAAGTGTCCTGAGGTGGTGGAGGATGAGGATATTTTCTTTTTATACGGTTTCTGGCTCAAAGTAGGCTCTGAGAAGCTGCGAACTAATAGGAAACTTCTCCACAAAATAAACGCGATTAATACTCTCTCATGGGCGTGGGAGGAGGACTCCCTGAGGTGGTTTGTATAATAGTGATTTGTTAACTGTGAAAATTTGTACATACAACGATCTTGTTTTTCTACCTCACCCTCCAGGTCCTAGCAGCTCTTGCCTTAGGGCCAGCACAGGGGAGCAGGCTGGGCCGTGGGGAGGGTGACTAAGCCACGTGCATTCTGGATCAGCTCTGTCCACCCACACCTGCTCTGAACATCTATACCCATGGACATTTCTCAGCTCCTCTGAGAGACTGCAATTTCCTCAATCGGGCCTTTCATTTCATCCCATCGTGTCATTAAATTCTCTTCTTGCTGAACTTCTCAGTCTCATGGCCTGTGAGGCACTGCCTGTGAATGCCACTTTTACCCTGCACCCTGAGTGTGCCTGTCCTTTCCACCTGAGATCCCGTTTCATGAAGGGGAAAGGGGGCTGAGGAAAACGGGGGCATCTGCTATGAACCTTGTTGCACAGTCACATGTAAAAAAAACTGGAAAAAATCACTTACAGGCCTAATTTTTGCTTACAAAAAAAACAAACAATTTTTATTGCAAACAGGAGTGAGTTCTATGTTTTTCTATTTGACTTTCTACCTGGCCTCTCCATTCAAAAACAAAATCGAGACAGTGTATAAAGAAGGATGTCAAGACTACAGGGCAGTTGATAAAAATTATGGAGAGGAGTGCAAAGAACTCTGGAAGAATAAGTCTCTGAAATTAAGCTGCTGACTGCCAAGATGATGCAAAGACTGTGGCAGACTCCCAGCCCTTGCTGTTAGAAAGCTGTCCGGTGGGACCGGGTCCTGACGGTTGTCACAGGGCCCCGCTTTTGAGAAGCGTTTCTTCGCGACGGCCTGTAGAGGGCGCGCTAGGCGCCTTTCCGCTGGAGCCGCCGGAGACGCGCGCTTTATTTGTAAGTTTGATGCCTTCACTGCTTCCTGTAGACCCTTCAGTGAAGGACATGGGCCTGCCACTGGCAAGCTTTCAAGGTAAACGTTCTTGCTTCTATTCAAAATGCCACCGGCCTGGAGATTTGCTGGTACTCACCCTCCTCTGCGCCAAATTCGAAGCCCTGGCGCCAAGTGTAGCGGAGGAAACCAAAACTCAGAGCCAGGCCCAGGGAAGGTCCGGGAAGGTGAACGAGGCGCAAAGACTCATTGGTTCTATGTCCAGAAGCGGATCACTCCTGCAGATGCTGGAACCAAAGTCCGCAGCTCCAGCTCCTTCACTCAAGGAGATAAATATTTTAGAAGGTGAATTCCGGTGGACCCAGAGAGAAGGGAACGAAGACAGGGCATTGTCAGGACACACGCCAGCAAGGAGGTCAGGTCTGCGGTCCCTGCAGTGACAGAGAGAGCAGCCCCGCAATGCAGCACGAACAGGCTCTGCCCCCCCCTCCCCCCAGGGACACGGTGCAGCAGCAGCAGCAGCCCAATACCAGACAGAGGGGCAGGCAGAACCCAGGTGCAGCGGCTCACACCTGTAATCCTGGCACTCAGGGAGGCCAAGGCCGGTGGATCACCTGAGCTCAGGAGTTGGACACCAGCCAGAGCAAGAGTGAGAAACCCCCGTCTCTACTAAAAATAGAAAAATTACCTGGGCATGGCGGTGGCGCTTGTAGTCCCAGCCACTCTGGAGACTGAGGCAGGAGGATCACTTGAGCCCAAGAGTTTGAGGTTGCTGTAAGGTATGATGCCATGGCACACTACCCAGGGTGACAGAGTGAGACTCTGTCAGAAAGAAAGAGAGAGCTAGAGGGAGCAGGAAGAAGAAAGAAAGGAAAAGATGAAACAAGTTAGCAAAACAAAACCTTCCAACTACAAACAAGATTACAGGCAGTCCCCAAGTTACAAACATCCAACTGACATACGACTCACACTTAAAGGAGGCTATTACGGTTACCTGTTCCAACTTACACAAGTTCAACCGAGGAACTCATTCATAACCCAGAACTACCTGTACACCAAAAATTCCAAGCACCAGAATGTACCTGAAGCTGAGGAAGAAGCACAGTAGAATCAACAATCAATATAAGGACTCATTATGAATAAATGTCTTTTTAAAAAAGTAAGGAATTACGAAAGAAATGTCATATGTAAAACAAGAGTAAATAAGAAATGTAAAGGTATAACCCTAACATTACAGTAAAAAATATAAGAAAAATTAAACTATAGACTAGACCAAATTGAAGACAAAATGGTGAATCGGATGCTGACATTGAAGCGTGTCTCAGGACCCAGCAGACAGCAAAGAGATTAAAACACATCAGTGAGAGAGACCCAGGGCTAGATTATGGATTTCCACAATAAGGGAATGGAGAGAATAGAAGAAAATCTATTCTGAAGATAAAATAAATGCTAAATGTTTGGAACTGAATAAGTTCTCGAGTCCTGAGACCAGAAGTTCACGAGTGTACCAAATACCAAGCAGCCTGAATGGCCCTGCATCCACCCCACATCCCAGGCACAGAAATTTCAAGTGTAAGTGAGTGTGGTGGCTCACCCTGTGACCCCCAACACTTCTTTAGGAGGTTGAGGCAGGAGGACTATTTGAACACAGGAGTTCAAGATCAGCCAGAGAAACATGGTGAGACCCCATCTCTATGAAAGGAAAACAACAATTAAATTAGCCAGGCATGGTAGGGCTAATAGTCTCAGCGACTTGGGAGGCTGAGGCAGGAGGATTGCTTGAGCCCAGGACTTTGAGAATGCAGTAAGCTGTGATCACACCATTGCACTCCAGCCTGGGTGACAGAACAAGACCGTGTTTCTAAAAAAGCAGAAGAAAAGAAATTCCAAGTGTCACAGATAAAGAGCAAATGTTAAAAAAAGGAGAAAAAGTTATGTAAACAGGTATCGGTTAGATCATAAAAAAGTTCTCATCAGTAAAACAGAGGACAGAGACTGTATTTCCAAAGTACCAAGGGAAAATATCTAGTACCTAGAATTCTATACTATCTAAATTCACAATTTAGAGGGAGCTCAAGAGGAAGAGTTTTCATATGTTTAAGAACTGTGCCAATTTTCTTACCATGGATATTCATTAAAGGAACTATGAAAATGTCATTGATAAGAAAAAATAACCCATGGAGAAGTCCTGATATAGAAGACCAATGACAAGTACAGGATTTGATAAACTAGATTAAACTTTATTGATTAGAAATATTGTTGAAAGGATAAATTAAAAATCAAATTAAAAAATCACATAGGATGGATGACATTCAACATGTTCTTAGAAAACGCTATTTTCTCTGCTAAGTGCAGCTAGAGGAATGTAATAATAACAAAAAATTATATTAGGATAGATCATATTTGTAAGGCTATATATTGCATACATACTATATTATATATTCATTGAAAATAGCTATCCACAGAATCTATATGTGCTTAGAAGCCAGTAAAAGTTGGAAGAAAGAGCATACAAAACATTTCCAGTAGATCAAAACATAAAGAAAATTATAAAAAGAAAAGCAAAGAAAAAATGATAAAGTAAAACCAAAAGATAAGATTGGTAAAATAGGTACAAATGAGTCAGTTACATAATAACAAGAAGTACAATGAATTGAGCTAGTTATTAATATAAGAAAAACGAATAGTCAGTGTTTTATTTTAGGATGAACAGGGAGGCCCCCTTTGATAAAGTGATGTGTGAGCAGAAACCCTCACTGAGGGTCAAGCAGGTTGTATATCTCTCTAGGGAAAGAGAAATAGCAGGAAAAACACATGGCAAGTGCAAAGGCCCTGAGGTGGGAGTACAGTGTTTTAGGAGCAGTAAGTGTTTCCAGAGCACAGTGAGCATGAGAGAGAGACTGCATGTCAGAAGAAAATGAAGTTCAAATAGCAACCAGCAACCAGGTCATGGGGAATCTGCAGACACGGTAAGATTGTGAATGTTGTTCGGAGTATGAGCAAAGAAGGACACGATCAAGTGTATTTTTAAAAACATAAACTCTGCTGCTGTGTAGATGGGAAACTGTAAGGGAGCAAGAGGTGAAGAAGGGCAACTGACTAAACACCCACAAAATAATCCAGACAAAAGGCAGTGGCAGTGCTGGGGGCTGAGGAATGGCTGACCTCAGCAGACCTGCTTTAAGGTAGAGCTGTCAGGATTTGAGAATGGATTAGAAATCAGGCACAAGAGTCAGGGTAGCCCCAGGGTTTTCAGCAGAGCAACTGGCAACATGATATGTGTGTGTGTGTGCGTGACGGGATGGATACGCGGCATGTACGTGAGGAGGTAAGGGGCGTCCAATAAGAGGGTGTGAGACAACTGGTTAGCCACACATAAAGTAGACTCATACCTCCAAGAGATTAAGTTCCTAATGTGTTTAAGACCTAATTGAAAAGACAAAATTTTGGCATTTTAAAAAGAAAAATAGAAAACATGAGTATTATTGCATTTCTTAGTGGATCAGCATTTCTTAAAATGCAAAACGCAAAACATTAAAAGTAAATAAATTTTCTTATTTCAGATATTAAAATGTTTCTATGAAGCAAAAACCCTTAAAAAAAATTGAGAAGAAAAGCCACAGGGAGAAAGCAGATATTATTTATACATGGAATTGGCAGTGAATGAGTATACAGGATATACAAAGAGCATTTATCAATCAATTTGAAAAGCCAAATCCATAAAAACAGGACAAAGATTTGAAAAGGCAAAGGACAGAAGAAGAAACTGAACAGTCAATCCTGCAAATGACAAGGTTGCTCGAACTCATCAGCAATCAAGGAAGCACATGTTAAGACAGCATTATCATTGGATACTCAGCAGTTCAGCACAAATTGTCTCACAACACAAGAGTTGGCCGGGACATGAAGAAGCAAGACAATTCCTATTTTCTTGCATTGTAAGAGAGTTGTAAATTCCTACAATCATTGAGGAAACCAATTTGAAGAAGCAAATCTACTTCTCAGATGTGCTGTGCAATGAGAAAAATGGTGGCCCTGTCTGTACATCTGTAATAATTGACCTGGGAACTTGGGGTTTGCAGTCCTCCCTGAGCTGCCCGTTTTCCTGCATGTCTTGCTGGGCGTACCAAGACATTAAAGCCTTGACTGCTATTTGCTGGACCATTTTTCAGGGTTGTACTTGCAGGGAGGGAGCTTAAAGGATGAGATAACATTCCATCCTTTGGTCTTTACTGCCTGCTGTAAGACTGTGCCCCGCCCCCCACCCCTTTAGGGAACTTCTGCTGTAACCTGACCCACTGCATGTGTAGGAGGTGTCTCAGTCTCTGCTTCACCCTGTGGGTTATTTGGGCTTCAAGAACCAGAACAAACATGCCAGCTATTGCTCTGGCTGCGAATAATGCAGTCCTTTGTCTCTAGTTCAGGAATCTCATGTCTTCTGCCAGCTCCAAAAAATGGAGGCAGCAGCCTAACTTTCAAATTTGTAAGTGGAGTGAAATCTCAGACCAGTCATAGTTGCTGACAGAAACCACCTAAATATTCACCATCATCATCATGATTATTTAATTGTATAATACATATGAAATGAAATACTATATACTAGGTAATAAAATGTAGCTCCATCTGTCAGTATTATCAAATCAAAACCAGAATGATCAGTGAAAGAAAGCTTGCTACATACAGAGTGATGTGTTCATACAACACCTTGCTATACGCAACTCATGGTCCCATCCACATGCAGCAATAATACACCACCACTCTGGAAATGAGAAACACCAGTGTGAGTGAGGACAGGGAGGGAGGCACAGTAGGGCTGCCATTGTTTCTGTGTGCTTTATTTCTTAACAATAAACACTGCCATAAATTTGGCAAAATGTTAGAATTTTTTTTTTTTTTTTTGAGATAGAGCCTCAAGCTGTCCCCCTGGGTAGAGTGCTGTGGCATCACAGCTCATAGCAACCTCCAACTCCTGGACTCAAGCGAGTCTCCTGCCTCAGCCTCCCAACTAGCTGGGACTACAGGCACCCGCCACAACGCCTGGTTATTTTTTGGTCGCAGCCGTCATTGTTGTTTGGCAGCCCAGGCTGGATTCAAACCTGCCACCTTAGTTGGGTGTATGTGGCTGGCGCCTTAGCCACTTGAGCCACAGGCGCCGAGCCTAAAATGTTAGAATTTCGAAGCGAGAATATAGGTGTTCATTAGGTTACTTATTTTTGTTTTTTACCTTTCTGTATATTTGAAATGTTTCATAACTTCGAAATGCCAGTGGTAATTGTGACGTCAGTGTTTATCACTTACGTAATGACTTCACACGTTTTCCTTCATATACGAATTTACCTTTTCACTGTTAGAATTAATGTTTCCAAAGGTACAACTATGTGTGTTCATAGGTGGAAACTTCTCTCCAATTAACACATCTCCTAGACCAGAAGCCTGGGAGAAACATCATTAATTGGCCTGACAGCGAGGAAATCAGAGAGGCTTTTGTTTAAAACAAAAACAAAACTCCATTAAAGTCCTAATGTGAAGGCAGAGAAAGGGCCCAGGCTGTTCCCTGTCTGTGGCCTAATTCTCCATCTCTCTTTCTGCAGGGGCCTTTGTTCCCAGCCGCCTCCTCCTGACCCAGCCAAACGCATAAAATGGACTAACATGTACACAGACCCTGTGTACATATGGCTTTGATTTGGGAGAAAAGATGAATCACTCTGAGCTGGTAACCTGATCTTTGCCCTTCTGCTGGTAAACAGTCGAAAGATACTCAATACATTCTCTGCCTTTTAAAACCAGAGTAGCAAATAAAAGGACCGTGGAGGGGCCTGGCTTGAATGGAGGAAACCATTTATCACCTTCAGGGAAAAGAGAATGTAAATAGGTTCAGATTTATTCTCTGGTCCTCCCTTGGCCAGGACAGTCTTAGAAATACTCACCTTGTTTCAGTTAGCAGGCCAAAGGTCAGAGGTCAACAGAGCTCCTCCAGCCAGCTCTGTGTGGCACGGGCAAAGAGGCTGGCCACACAATGAGATGCGGTTTAAAATGGGAATTCCTTTCACCCTGAGTAAGTTTCCAAAGCAAAGGGTCAACTGGTGCATACTGGTGGAATCCTCACTGTTTGTCTTGCCTCTTGCTACAGAAGACATCTAGCAAATTCAGATCAGAAAAAGAAAGAAGTCTGTCCCTGGCTCTGCTGCCCATGTGGAGGAGTTCTGGTGTAAAGTTGTGTGAGATGTGTTGCTCTCTATACCTGAGCAGGCTGGGACTGGGGCACGGCAAACATGAGGGCAGGCAGGTCGGTCAGCTGGGAACAGAGAGTAAGTCACTCATTTGAGAATGAATCCAAGGCTGGTGACTACACTCTGGCCAACTGGTGGGCCAGCCTGCTTAGAAGCAGGTGGCTTGAGAGCATGGAAGTTCTTACCACAAAGAGCATGTGAGAGCAAGGCACACGAGTTAGGACCAGTCGCACAGGCTGGGCCAGGAGAGGCAGTGTCCTTAGTGACTATGACAGTGACATGACCACTGTTACCACCTGCCTCCCCGAGGCCAGCCTGGGCTGACCTGTACACTCTCCTCCGTGTCTGGGCCTGAGGAAGGAGGCTCAGCTTCAGCTGCTAATGTCGCTAAAGGAGGCCAGAAGGGAAGAAGAAATGATAAGATCTTTCTTGGTAGCCCAAGTTCCCAGAGAACTTGCAGAAATAAGCCAGGGTCTAGGAGAACTTTTGAATTGTCCTCTTGCAATAAGAGCACTTTGGAGAAAAACCAGTTAAATATACCTTTGTGTATTAATTGTGTCATTGTCATTTCTTAAGTGACAGTGGAAGGCACGGAGTTCCTGTACCAAATGGAATTGTGTTGTCCATTTTGCGTTCTCAGTACAGTATATATACTCAGTGTGTTAGGACTGCCAAAGCAGAACACTACCAGCTGGCTGCCCTAAACAGCAAAAATCTGTGGTCTCACTGTTCTGGAGGTCGGAGGTCTGAGAACAGGGTGCTGGTGGGTGGGTTCCTTCTGAGGGCTGTGAGGGGAAGCCCTTACAGGCCTCTTTCCTTGGTTGCAGGTGGCCATTTTCTCCCTGTGTCTTTCGACACCGATCCCCATCTAGGCATTTCTGGGTTCAAATTTCCCCTTTTTACAAGTCATATTGGTTCAGGAGCCCACCTACTCTAGTGTGAACTTAACTTGATTGCATCTCCAAAAATCTTATTTCCAAATGAGATCACATGCTGAGGTCCTGAGGGTTAGGACTCCAAAAAGGACATTTTGTGGGGACACAGTTTAGATCCTGTTCTAGAAAGATTAAGGTAGTTAACCACCATGCACTTACTAGGCCATCACGTCCCTGCCATCTCCCTAGCATCAAGTGCTATCCTTTAAAATAAAATTGTTTTATTGATGGATTACTTAAAAACTGGTAATTTATTCTTAAGTAAATTGGCCACTTATGAATTAGCAGTTTGAATCCTTTCACAAAAACATAAGAGTATTTTTCCCCTTAGTAGCTATTATTTCAAAATATGCCGAGAAGGGCAACCAGTACTAGCAGCTCAGGAAACAGATGCACTGGCCTCAGCAGGATTACCAGGTCCATTTCCACCTCACTGTGAACATCTTTCTAGAAGTAACCGTAAGCGTGGCAGGAATAACATGACATTTAGAACCAGAAGGATAGGGCTGAAGTCTCTGTTCTGGCACTTTCTAAATGTGTAATTTTTCCAACCTCTCAGAGCTTTTGTAAAATCTTATTCTCTTTACTCACCTTTTGAGATTAAATGGGACACTAACATATCACACTCTCGGTAATATCCACAGACCCTGACGCTGCTCTAAGGACCAGATTCTTCCCCTGCAGTAAGCAGGCCCCGTGTCCTCCAGGGAGCCAGACCACCGTGATTTGTACCGATTAGCAGGTTCTGCCTGGAAGAAGGAGGCGTGGTCATCTCATTACTTGTTCCATGTGTCAGAATCAGATCGCGCTGAAGTATTCATCGACCTAAAATTCAATTACTTGTCATATTTTTTATTCAACTATTTCCTCCTTCCCTTGGTAAATTTGATTTTTCCTCATTCTAGTGAAGCTCCTTGGCAAAATCAAATCATTGCTCTATTTTACTCAAAGTAATTCACCAGTGATGGCTGAGGCGCAGATAGGATGTGGATTTGAGGGGAGCGTCCTAAGGAAGTATGGTGCCAGTGTGGCTTCACATTTGTCCTCAGAAAAGTGGTGACGTTAGTCCCCCACCCCCAGGGGTGTATGGCCATCCGTGACCACTGGGGGACCAAGCAGGCAAGACGATGAAAAAAGGCAAGTCAGGATATCATTTTCTCAAAGCAAAAGACAACTCGAACTCAGTCACAGCCTTCCACGCATCTATTCCCTTAGAAGTCAGTCATATGGACCGATATCCTCTACAATCATCTTATCCTCATAAAATAGACTATTTCAAATAGGTCCCATTTCCATTTTGAAATGGATCTCCTTCCTTTTCGGATGAAGTCCACTATCATCATGCACCTGCACTCCTCTGTATGTGGTCCTGGTCACCCCCGTGGGCACACCCGAGCCTCTGCGGAACCTGGCACACACAGACCTCCTGGGCGACGTCCACTCCCCAAGCCCCCCAGCCGCTGCACTTGGCCCCTCCTTCACCCGGGGCGGGGCCTGGCCGTGGGCTGGTCTCTGGCTGCTACTAAAGATCTGGCCGAAGAAGGGGTGTTCCTCCTGTGTTGATCAGTCAACTACACGCCAAGGTTTCTGAGGTCTTGTCATCTCTTTAGAGAGATTCCCAGAGAGCAGGACTCAAGGGCCAGGCCCTCAGAAGACAGCTGTCCCTATCTCCCTGTCTCTCTCTCACACCACCAACCCACACTCACCTCACCTCTGTCTCTTTCCATAACTCATGAGGCACAGGTGGATATATATATATATTTTTCTTTTTCCTTCATAATCTTCCCCAAAGTGTGCAAAGACTGTGTGTATGTGTTTCTATTTTTCTCATCACTTCTCAATGCCTTGAAAAATTTGCTCTGGGAAATCGAAGGCAGCCAGGCTGGGAGTTTTGTTATTACCGTGATGTTTGTTCTCTTTGCCTTCCAGCCACTGCATCCTTTCCCAGCTGCAGTAGGGATCTGGCTGTTCGCTTGAATGAAAAAAAGGGCAAGGGGAGAGTGAGAAGGGGGAAATAGCAGGGAGCAGAAATAATCTAGCCAATTTCTGAAAAAAGATATTTAAAATATTGTCTTCCCTTGCCATGAAATGCCTGCATTCCAACAGCAATGTAGTTTGGGTATGCGAGTAGGGGTGACTCAGCTCAGGGAGCAGAAGGGCGGCTAGCTGTAGGCTGTGCCCCTTGGATGGGTAAAAGGTTCTGGTCAAGGGCGGTTGAGGATGCCTGTGGCGCAGAGATGCCTCTGCTCCCCAAAACAGGAATATCAGTCCCAGGAGGAAAAGCTGCACTTCTCATTACAGTTTCCATTGCTGGTACTTTTTTTTTTTTTTTTAAGTAAATTTATTTCAAGTAAATGTGAGGATACAACCAATCAAAAATGTTTGATTTTGTTAGGTAGAGTCCCTCTTATGGTTACGTCACACACACTAAAGTTGTGCTAAACACCCCCACCCATGTCCATTCAGTGAGAGCACCCCAACTCCTTCCCCCTCCCTAATGACCCCTCATACCAACTTGAATTGAAATGACTTTTTCTCTATGTGGGCATGCATGAGATCATCTACTGGCTTCATGTTAGTATTGAGTACATTGGATAATTGCTTTTCCATTTGTGTGATACTTTACTAAGAAGAATTTGTTTCAACTCCATCCAGGATATTATGAAAGATGTGAAATCACCATCTTTTTAATGGCTGAATAGTATTCCACAGTGTGCATGTACCACAATTTGTTAATCTTTTCCTGAGTTGGAAAGGCAAATTTTTCAAGGCATCTAAATTGTTTCCACAACTTGGCAATTGTAAATTGAGCTGCAATAAATAATCTAGTGCAAAAGTCCTTATGATAAAATGATTTTTTTTTTCTGGGTAGATACCTAGTAGTGGGCTTGCAGAGTCAAATGACAGGTGTAATTTGGGATCTTTCAGGATTCTCCAAACTTCTTTCCCAAGAGGCTGTATTAGTTTGCAGCCCCACCAACAGTGTAAAAGTGTTTCATTCTCTCCTCATCTGTGCCAACATCTGCAACTTTGGGACTTTGTGATGTGGGCTAATCTTACTGGGATTAGGTGATATCTCAGGGTAGTTTTGATTTGCATAATATGCAAATATCTTTTCCCATTCTAAAGATCGTCTATTTACTTTCCTTGTTTATTGTTTCCTTAGCTGTACAGAAGCTTTTCAGTTTAATTAAGTTCTGTTTGTTTGTTTATTTTTGTTGTTGTTGGGATTGCCACAGAAGTCTTCTTCATAAAATCTTTCCCCAGGCTGATTTCTTCAAGTATTTTACCCATACTTTCTTCAAGTATTTTTATTGTTTTATGCCTTAGATTTAAATCTTTTATCCATCTTGAATCAATTTTTGTAAGTGGTGAAAGGTGTGTGTCCAGTTTCAGTCTTTTACATGGGAATATCCAGTTCTCCCATCACCATTTATTGAACAGGGATTTCTGGCACTTTTATATGTTTTATAGAGTTTTCCAATGTCTACAACAACAGTAGGGTATATGTTACTTTCTCCATTTTACAGCAAAAGGAACTAAACCAGTGGTTCTCAACCTTCCTGATGCCACGACCCTTGAATACAGTTCCTCATGTTGTACCCCAACCATAAAATTATTTTCATTACTACTTCATAACTGTAATTTTTCTACTGTTATGAATCATAATGTAAATATCTGATATGCAGGATGTATTTAGTTGACCCCTGTGAAAGGGTCATTTGACCCCCAAAGGGGTCACGACCCACAGGTTGAGAACCGCTGAACTAAAGTATCAGAAACAGAGTAACTTTTCCCAAAGTGTTCCCAACTCTTCAGTTTCCTACTAGAGTGAATGGTCCAATCACCCACACAGTGGCTCATGTCAGAAGCCCAGGTTTATCTTGGAATCCCCATCCCTGTGCCCACTTTCTCCATTCAGCACCAGCAATGAACCAGCCCATCCCTACCATCTTCCTGCCATTTGCAACCATTGGCTTCAGCCATTTCAGTCTCCACTTGGGTCTTTACAGTCTTTATAGTAACATCTAAGTAGCTTCCTAATGAGTCTGCTCCCCATCCAGGCCTTGAAAATATTGCTGGCCTTCCCTGTTTGTTCCTCTGAGGTTTCACTCTCAAAAAGGTCCCATTTCCCTCTACTCACAGGAAGAATCACTATGATTTTATCTCTAGGGAATTTAGTACAGTATTAGGAACACATCTGAAACTCACACTTTCTCACCATCAGACTGAAACACTTTTTCCTAAATCTAAAGTGATTTAAAGCCTGAAACTTGGAAGACACACACATTCTGATCTATTTGCAAGAATTAAAGTCAGTCCACCCATCTGTCTTCCCCTTGGTCATCTCCAAACTTTTCCAAATATCTGTTATATATTTTTTGAGGAGAAACCTGTGGAAGAGACTGGAACTGTCCAGCAGGGCTGGTGTGTATGAGTTACAGCCTTGCACTCCCGGGTCACATCTGCTGTCCAGTCTGCTTGCTCTGAATGAGGCCTCTAACCTCTGGAGACACCTTGGCCTCGGGAATAGCAAGGCCCCAGGAAGGAACAAAGCTAACGTTGTCCTGCTTGATGGAGTTCTCAGAACATAACAGGAGGCAGGACACCGGCCTTTATGTTTTGGAAATATGTAAGAAATGGACAATTTGGCTTGGCACCTGTGGCTCAATCGGCTAAGGCACCAGCCACATACACCTAAGGTGGCAGGTTCGAATCCCCAGCCCGGGCCCGCCAAACAACAGTGACGGCTGCAACCAAAAAATGGCCGGGCGTTGTGGCGGGCGCCTGTGGTCCCAGCTCCTTGGGGGGCGGAGGCAGGAGACTCGCTTGAGCCCAGGAGTTGGAGGTTGCTATGAGCTGTGATGCCATGGCACTCTACCCAGGGGGATAGCTTGAGGCTCCATCTCAAAAAAAAAGAAGAAATGGACAATTTTCATTATGTGGGAAACATGAACTATTTCCTCGTCTGATGTGACTTTTGCTCAACCCGCCCCATTCTGCCCTCTGCTCCCGCGTGTTACAGCTCCTCCAGCTCCCTCACATCTGGGCAGGGCTTTGCACCCCAGGCACTGCCGTGGTGGTTGTTTGGCATCATTTTCTTCCCCTTTGGCCCCCACTGTATAGATGTTGTTAGCTCATTTCCTATGTGATGCAGACTACGAGAGGTCCACTGTCTTACCTGTAGGGACAGGTGGTGAGAGAGGGGACCCACACGCCCTGCCTGATATTGAGTCAGAAGACTCAAGATCTCTGATAAAACAGGAGGTGGTCGAGAAACCAGCCAAACCCAGCTAGAACCAAGATGGCCCCACAAAAGTGACCTCAGGTTGCCCTCAGTGCTTGTTGTACACCACTCATAATGCACCAGCCCATAAAAGAAACTCAGGAGCTCAGTATGGTTTACACATGCCAGGAAATCACCTTCATGGTTCAAAAAGGGGAGCAACCCCTGGTTCTGGGAACTCCCTACTGAATAATCCTCCCTCTGTTTAACATGAAATTAAATAGAAAGTATAAAATAAGACTTTGGAAACTCCCACGGTGCTCCTCTCTGCTGCTCTGAGGGATAGTCACTGCTGTGTCTGTGGAACAAGACTTCCTTCTGCTTCTTTGTTACTTCAACAAACTTGCTTTCACTTTACTCTTTTGCTCTCTATTGAATTTTTTCCTGTGTGAAGCCAAAATCTTGGTTGGCCTTCAGGCCACTACCCAGGTTGGGGTCCACTTTCCTCTATCAGCAGCAAGTGATAGAGCAAGAGGGGAGGCCAGTGTCCTTTCACTAATCCGTGAAGCTTTAGGACCCTGAGCTGTTGCGGGTCTTCAATGTTCAGACTTCCAGCATATCAAGAGAATTTCCTTGGTGAGGCTTTCCCTGGTGAAGTGTTACGACGTCTGCCAGTCTTTAAATGGTTCCAGAATGTGTATGTTTATTTGGGGAAACACTTCAGGACTTTGGTCTGAGCAAAAACTTTTTGGGGTAAAACCTCAAAATCACAGGCAACAAAACTAAAAATAGATAAATGGGATTACATCAAACTTAAAATGCCTTTGTACCACAAAATAAACAATCAACATAGGGGAGAGACAACCTACAGCATGGGGGGGAAATATTTGTAAACTATCTTCATAACAAGGGATTACTAACCGGGATATATAAGTAACTCCACTCAATAGTCAAAAATGAAATAACTCATTCAAAAGTGGAAAAATAATCTGAATAGACCTTTCTTGGAAGAAGACACACAAATGGCCCAACGTTCAATATCACTAATCACAAGGAAAATGCAAATCAAAACCACAATGCCACCTTATCCTAGCTAAGATGGCTACTATCAAAAAGACAAAATATTGGTGAGGATGTGGAGAAAGGGAATTTTGGTACCCTCTTGGTGGGAAAGTTACAAAGCACAGTGCGATCCAGCAATATCACTGCTGGGTATAGATCCAAAAGAAAGGAAATTATGATATCTGAGATGTATCTGCACACCCATGTTTATTGCAGCACCGTTCACAATGGCTAAGATGAGGAATCAACCTAAGTATTTATTCATTGACAGATGAGGAAAATGCAGTAAACATACAGAACAAACTCTTACTGAGCCCTTAAAAAGTTACAAAATCCTGTCATTTGGGGTAATATGGATAGAACTAGAGGTCATTATGTTAAGTGAAACAGATCAGGCCCTGAAAGACAAACATCACATGTTCTCATTCACACGGAAGCTAACGAGGTTGACCCCACACGGAGACAGAGTAGGATGACGGTTACCAGAACCTGAAGGAGGAGGGGCGAGGGAGGATGAAGAATGGTTGGTTAATGGGTCCGAAAATGCAGGTAAATAAAAGGATTAATTTCTAGTTTTGATAGCACAGCAGGGTGGCCACAGTTAACAATAATTTAACTGGTTAATTTAATGTAAAAAGTTAATTCAATATAACTAATAATATACGTCAAAATAGCTAGAAGAGAAGATTAGGAATGTTCCCAATGCAAAGAAATGACAAATGTGTCAAGTTACGGAAATCCCAGTCATGCTGAGTGAGTTGGTCGTTACTCCCTGTATGCCTGTAACAAAATATCACATGTACCCCATAAATATGTACAACTATCATGTATCAATACAATTTTTTAAAAAGATCTATGTATATAAAACGGCGAGAGAGAGAAGAGCACACACATGTGAAAAAATGTGAACATGTGAATATGAATCCAGACAAAGATGTTCAATATGTTAGTCTTTCAACTTTTCATAAGCTTTAAAATTAAAAATTAGGAAAAAATAAATGTTAAACTGTAGTCCCCCCTGAGAAAAGAAACAAACCAGAGCCCCATCGTTCCAATCAGTTCATCCATGTTGGTTCTCCCCACCAAGGGCGGGTCAGAGGCGGCTCCTCACCTCACACGGAGCGGAACCCACAGGCTGGTGAACTTGGCCGTGGATCTGATGGAACACAAGGGCATTCTTCCTCCTCCCACAGGGAAAGGGCTGCCCGTGGCCTCCATTCCCCCCCACCCCGGGACCCCACCTCTTGTCCCTGCCCTTCCCAGCCTGTTATGCAAGGTCCCGGCGAGAAGAGCATCCAGTGTTGACGCCTGCTCTCTGCGTATAACCTTCCCCAGTAAACCTGGGTTGGTGCCCACAGAAGGAAAGGCCAGTGCTGCCTGGGCCCTTCCACCACAACCTCTCAGGAAAGCCTCTTCCAGGTACACACACCTCCCGTGAGGGGCAGGGCAACTTTATGTGGCCCAGAGGACCCTAGGCTTCCCGAGGGTCACACAGACAGACCCTGTTCTGGCTGGCGCTGGGTGTTCTCCTAACGGTTTGCTCTTCTCTGCCTTGTGTTAGCTCCAGCCTGCCCAAGAACTTCACCTGCGGTTTATCTTGTGCCTGTGCCCTGAGATGAGAGCACTACTGTGAGGTTGGGTAATATATTCACTAAACATCTCCTGTGTTGTGAGCCCTTCTGCCCCAGGTAGTGGTAATCAGTCCCAAGAACAGGAGCTCAAAATACTGGGTTTCAACATGGACAGTGAAATCCAGCAGAACATCCTGCTCTGCCTCAGGGCATCCTATCACACCATGATTACTGTTCTTTTATCTCAAAAGCCTAAAATAGTAATCACCATAACCACCTTCAACTTTGGGGTGGTGAATGTATTTCCCAAGGAAATGGTAAAATGATACCCACCCTTCAGCAAAACCCTGTGCAAATTGGAGGTGCACGCTCCTTTTCATTCATACTTGCTGAGCCCTACCTATTCTAAGGAAATATTCACAGATATGGGACGACTTCTTTGCCATTGTGTAGAGTCAGGCAGACTCCTAGGGGAGGGTAGAGCACACCCCCAAATGGATATCCCTTCCCTAGAATCTGGAACTGCGGTACAAGGACACTGAAAAATGCTTGGAGGTTCACTCCAAGAAAGAGAGCTGTGCCCTTGGGCCCTGCCCACTCAGCCCAGTATCAACATCCTGTCAATTCCATGAGCCTCCTGTGGGTTCCAAAAGCCTGCAGCATTCTTCCTATAAGCCCCGTTTCTCTGAAGGTAGCCGGATGGATGTTATGACCCACAATCCAAGAAACACGCAACAGACTTAGTAAATAAACCCACTTGCCAGCTGTATCAGGTAAGCCTTCTTTCCCTTTTCAACAATGCCATCACCAAGCATTCTAATTTCAGGTTCATCAGTGCTTTCTAAGCCATTTAACCAGATTATCCCTAGACATGTATTACCCTACACATGTTGCCATAAATCCAGTGCCCCATCACCGTCTCAGTGTTGCCATTGTCTCTCCAGCCACCTGCTGCACGGGTTTTTCAGACTCCTCCACCAAAGAACAGAAGTGCTAACACAGACTTCCCTTATCCAAACAATAGCCCCATCCCTAGAATACCTCTCAGACCACCAAGGCTGGGTTGATGGATTCTCCTGTGGTCTCCTTACCCTATCAAAGCCACAGATCATCTCGCATGTCATCCAGTGGTATCCCACACTAATCAGTGTAGGTCACAAACCAGCAACCTTTCCAGTCCCTTGATTCCCCAAACTGACACGGCCCCTGACCTCATCAGGTATGTGTGGATATTTATGAAATTGGCAAATAAGTAAGCAAATAAGTATGTAGCACCTACAGACAAAGGAAAACACTAGCGGCATAATTTTTTTTAAGTTTATAGGCCATGAACATAAAAGCATAAGAATATTATGAACAACTCTGTATCCACAAACTTGATCACTTAGTTGAACCAATTTCTTGAAAGATGCAATCTACTTGAAAGTAGTATATACTCCAAATAGACGGATATTCATTAAAGAAATTGAATCCATATTTAATAACCTTCCAAAAGAGAAATCACCAGGGCTAAGATAATTCACTGAGAAATTTCACCAAACATTTAAGAATTTGTACCAGTCCTCTACAATGTGTTCCAGAACACAGAAGCTGAGATAGTATTTTCACACACATTCTGAGGCCAGCATTACCTTCCTGCTAAAATAAGAAATGACATTACGAGAAAGGAAAACTGCAAATATCTCTCATAAACATAGTGCAAATATTCTGCACAAAATATTAGCAAATTATATCCAATGACTTATAAAATAAATGATATGCTATGACCAAAAGGGCGTTATATCACGGTGCAAGTCTGGTTCAATTAATCCAATGCATCAACAGTCTAAAGAAGAAAAACTGTTAATTAAATTTTATAAAAAGAATATGGGAGAAGGCTGTTTCCAAAAAATTTACTGTCTCCCTAAGATAATCAGCTCCTTAAAATTCCTCCTATATACAAGGTTCAAGCCAGATCAAACACATGAACAATCTATCACCCCAGAGCAGACCTATGTGCTCCCAGGCTGCTGGGCTCAGGACCCTCGTGCCCACTAGGTGTGCTGCCAAGTGCCTGGGGGTTCACTCACGCTCACACCCTCAGAGTGCCTGGGGGTTCACTCACGCTCTTCCCCTTCCCGCCTACTCCCTGACTTGGCAAACGTGGGTGCTATCATTGCCCTTTGATCTCTTACCTAACCGTGTGTTTGTCTTCCTTGCTGATTCTTGATTCTGCCCACTCATTTGGGTCTTCACTTCCAATATTGTAGTTAAAGTATCACATTTTTCCTCTGCAATTCTACAGCATTTATCTCACGTGTTTCCCTCACCACTCTTTAATCGACTTTCCGATCAGAATCCAGAGGTGCTTTTCAAGAATGAAAATCTGACTTCCACACTCTGCTTCCAGGCCTGCACACCTGGGACCTGGATTCTTCTTGTCCTTCTTTGCTACCCAGATCCAATCTTGTCCATCCCCAATGTCACCCTCTCAGTCTGTGAGCAGCTGGGGTGCCGCGTGGAATGGATGTGTGAGTAGGAGGAACACAGGGCAAGCCTATCGTCAGGACCTCTCAAAACTCAACAGAAGGAAAACAAACAACCCAACTGGGAAATAGTCAAAGACCTGCACAGTTCACCAGAGGAAATGCACAGGTGGCAAGTGAGCACATGGAAAGATGGCCAGCACTGTCAGCCACCAAGGAAACAGGAGTTAAAGCCACAGTGGGATACGACACACCCAGTCGAATGGCCAGGATAATTCTGCCAATAGCAAGTGCTGGCTGGGCCGTGGAGCAACTGATCGCTTAATATTGCCTGTGGAAATGCAAAGTGGTGGAACCATTCTACAAATTAATTTCTTATAAAGTTAAGTATACACTCAACGTATAACCCAGCGATCCCAATCCTGGGGTATTTACCCTACTAAAGTCTGTACACAAATGTTTCTAGCAGTTTTGTGCGAATCACCCAAAAGTAGAAACAAGCAGGAGTCCTTCAAGGGTGAACGGATGGTCCGGCCACACAGTGGGGTGCTGTGCGCAGGACGGTGAGTGGGTGGTCCAGCCACACAGTGGGGTGCTGTGCACAGGACAGCGAGTGGGTGGTCCAGCCACACAGTGGGTTGCTGTGCGCAGGACAGTGAGTGGGTGATCCGGCCACACAGTGGGGTGCTGTGCGCAGGACAGCAAGTGGGTGGTCCAGCCACACAGTGGGGTGCTGTGTGCAGGACAAGGAGTGGGTGATCCGGCCACACAGTGGGGTGCTGTGTGCAGGACGGTAGGTGGGTGATCTGGCCACACAGTGGGGTGCTGTGCGCAGGACAGTGAGTGGGTGGTCCGGCCACACAGTGGGGTGCTGTGTACAGGACAGGGAGTGGGTGTCTGGCCCCACAGTGGGGTGCTGTGCGCAGGACAAGGAGTGGGTGGTCCGGCCACACAGTGGGGTGCTGTGCACAGGACAGTGAGTGGGTGTCTGGCCCCACAGTGGGGTGCTGTGTGCAGGACGGTGAGTGGGTGGTCCGGCCACGCAGTCGGATACTGTGCGCAGGACGGTGAGTGGGTGGTCCGGCCTCTATGGTGACACAGTGGTTGCCCAGGGTTGAGGGGAGATGACACTAAAGGACAGTCTGAGGGAGTCTAGGGGTGCAGGTGAGAAGGTTCTGTGTCCTGATTGTCACAATGGTCACATGAGTCTATACACGTGTTAAAACTCATAGAACTCTACTCAAAACTTTACTGTTGTTAGATGCTGTTTAATAATTAAAAGATATCATTTAAATTGATGAATAGATGAATGAACGCATTTATCCTCAATAATAACAATACCTTTTAGTTATTTTGCTTCATTCTAACCAAACTGGTTAAAGCTTTTGGCCTAGAAAGGAGAAAATTTGCCCAGCACTGTGGGAATTAGGTGGCTGTAGCCACCCTGTCTTCCTTTGACATTAAAACCACAGGGTCCAAGTCTCTGGGTTGATGGTGACCAGCAATCTTCTCAGGCATCTGAACATTCCCCGGGTGTGGCCTTCTCTCCCTCCCACCTGAGAAGCCAGAACTGGACCAGGCCATTTCTGGCTCTGAAAAGGTAGGCAGGACACTCCACCTGCTTGAGACTCCACTCTCTAATCTATAAAATAGGTCAAATAATTTCCAATTTGCAAGTTGGTTGTAAGAATTATGTGATAGTTGTTTTCTAAACTGTGGTGCCACATGAAGTGGAAGACACTCAGTGTCCTGTAACCACTGACCTCTTCCTGACCCCTCCATCCATCATTTCCTCCTCAGCAACCACAGCAGTCCTGTCCTCCCCACCTGCAGGACCAGGACTGCCCCACCAGGCTGCCACCCCGACCTGACCTGCCTATGTGACGCGCTGAGTCTGGACCGGCTTCATTCAGGGTTGATTAAGAGGCTGGGGAGGATCCTGGGACACGGCCTGCTCCGAGGCAGGTTTCCCCCACACACCAGATCATCAGATATACCCACTGGATTATCTGTGTTTTCCTTGGGGGACGAGGCAGGAAGTAGGCTGTTAGTAAAAACGCAGACTCACTTATTTGAATAAATTGTCATGAAAAGTAAAATAAACACGACCTTGCTCATAAAGGGTGAATTTGATCCAGAAAGAGCCCCAGGAAGGGAAGACAACAAATCAGGGACATTTTCTCCCTGGTTAGGGCAGCGGGCCGGGTGGCAGCATTAACCATATCCTTTTTTTTTGAGACAGAGTTTCACCCTGTTCCCCTGGGTAGAGTGCTTGGCATCACAGCTCTCAGCAACCTCAAACTCTTGGGCTTAAGCGATTCTCTTGCCTTAGGCTCCCAAATAGCTGGGCCTACAAGCACCCACCACAACACCTGGCTTTTTTTTTTTTTTTTTGCAGTTTTTGGCCAGGGCTGGGTTTGAACCCACCACCTCCAGTATATGGGGCCAGCGCCCTACTCCTTTGAGCCACAGGCACCGCCCAATGCCTGGCTATTTTTTAATTGTAGTTGTCAATGTTGTTTAGCAGGCCTGGGCCGTGTTTGAACCCTCCAGCCCTAGTGTATGTGGCCGGTGCCCTCACCGCTGAGCTATAGGCACCAAGCCATTAACCATATTCTTAAGGACACCAAGGACACCCTCTGTCTTGGGCAGCCACACTGTTGGCATTTAGGCTTGAGCCATGCCACAGAATCATGATGTTTTGCTATACAAAAATCTCATTCAAATTATGAAAAGCCCTATAACAGGATCCCTATAAACAGGTGAATGATAGGCACAGATAATTTACCACAGAAGAAAAAAAATTAGAGAACGTACACATGGGAAAATGTTCAGCCCCATCAGAGATTAAAGAAATAAAAGTCAAAATAATGAGATTCTTTCATTGCCTACCAAATTAACAAAAACTTGAAAATAGTATAATACCTAAAACTGATATAATGAGAGAAATTCATATGATGCTCGTAGATGTATAAATTGGCATAACTATTTTCAAAAGGAATTTGGCAATATGTATTTAAAACTGTAAGCTTTATCCATACCTTTTAACCTGATTTCTAAATCCTTTAAACAATAATCTGGGTCAGCAAATCTTACGAAAGAAAATGCTTAATATGTATTTTTTAGACAACCAAAATAAACAACTCTAAATATACAAAAACATTCCATGTACAAAGTTATCACAGTATGTTTGGAAATACTAAATAGCTTTGAACTGGTTTAAACCATTTTACAAATGGTTGCAAAGAATTTCAAATAGCTTAGTAAGATATTATATCATGTTGAATTACTAAGTAAGTTAGGAAGTTATTTAAGGAACACCTTCAATTATACAAACACTTGCATACAGCCTAGACAAAAACAGAAAAATAAAATGACAATAATGGTCATATTTTGATACTTGGTCATATTTAATGTTTCATTCTATCTTGTCGACATCTATTTTTTGATGGAAATGTGTTTTTAATGGGACAAATAAAGATGCTTAAAAGTGAGCTTAGCTCTCCTAATGGCCCTGTCACTCATGGGCCATTCACGACAGCGCCTGACTCTTTCTTGGGTCTATTTATATTGTTAACCTGTATGACCTCTGGGTAATGAGTTCCTCAAGTTTGTCACTATAGTGAGGGGCACTACTTACTTCCTTTCCTCCTGAATCTACCTTTTCAGATTCTAAGCATGTCCTGGGTCATGTCAGTATTTCTATATTAGGCAGTGTCTGTGATTCCCAAGCACCCTACACACAAATGAGGGTGGATAGTGCCTGGGAAAGTTGAGGATACTTACACCCTCCAGCCAGCAGTTCCCCTTCTAAGAATATTCCAGAGAAACTCATGCACAGAGTCCACACCACGATGCTTCAGGTTTTTGGTGCTTAGGTCAGTCTGTGCAGCTACCACATTTACAGGGAACAGTCTTGATGAAGAAACAAGGGGGACAGCTGCTACAGCCTCCCCACAAGGAGTGGCTGAGGTCGGAGCCCAGCTCAGGGGGGTGAGCCTTGCACAGGTAAAGGAGCTCCTTTCCAATTGACTCTGGAGGGCGGAGGGAGGGCAGGTGAGTATTTACCAGTCTGGAGGTGGGTTCATGGCTTGGGGTTGTGACAGGTAACAGGCAATAGCTCCCTCTTTCTCAATGGAGGAGGCTCACAGGGTTGGGGGGCAACAGAGGCAGCTGGGGCAGGGGGAGGGCAGGAGACTTGGCTGGAGTGGGCTGTGTGAGGTAAGGTAGCCAACATAAGAGTCGTGTTAGCACTTTCCTGCCACCAGCATAGTTTCCCAAAGACCCTGAGTCTGTGCCACTATGAACCTCTCCCAAAGATGCTTTGAAGATAAATGGAGTAGAGCATGTGGTCTTCACATGTCTTGCTTGAGTTACTATATTCCTTAAAAAAAAATATGACCAAAAAAAAAAAACATGACCTCTGTTCTGACCTTTCCTACACATGACTGATGGGGATAGTGGTTAGGCCTCCACAATCTGTAACTAGGCATATTCTTGCCCCCAACCTTGATGTTGTTCTGCTTCTGTGTAACTTCTGAGCAAGCGTGATGAGATTTTGCGTGTTTTAACCACCCCCCACCTGCATGTAAGCAGTGGGCTGAAATACTGCATGTGGTCCTCAGTAAGCCTTCTGAACAAAACTAACTTTAATGCTGTAAACGTGTGACTTTCTTTTTTTAGGCAACAGGAGGAAGAGAATTTCTCCCCTTCATTAACGTCCATTCACTGCAGCGTCATTCACAACAGCCAACATAGGAAAGCAACCTGAGCGTTCACTGACAAATAAATGGAGAGAGGGTGATACACACACACACACAAACACACACACACGGTAAGTCACCCTCAACCTTTCAGTTACCTCTGGTCAACCTCACTCCAAAAATAGGTGAGTACAGTACAGTAAGATATTTCAAGACAGACCACATTCACATAACTGTTATTACTGTATGTTATTATAATCATTCTATTTTATTATTACACCTTAATCTCTTACTTTACTTAATTTATAAAATTAAATATTATTATTGGTAGGTATGTATAAGAAAAAATATAGCAGACGTAAGCTTGGGTACTATCTGCAGTTTCTGGTATCCACTGGGGGTGTCTTGGAAGGTGCCTCCCCAGGATAAGAGAGGACCCAAGAAAGCACAGATGGACACAGGAAGAAAATAGACCAAAGTGTCAGTTGTGGCCATATGGTGATACTTGGGCATATTTAACGTTGTATTCTAACTGGCTGGCATTTATAACTTTTTAATTTATTTAATTTTTTTTTATTGTTGGGGATGCATTGAAGATACGAGAAACCAGGTTACACTGATTGCATTTTTTAGGTAAAGTCCCTCCTATAATTGTGTCTTGCCCCCAAAAGGTGTGGCACACACCGAGACCCCACCCCCTCCGTCCTTCCCTCTCTCTGCTTTTCCTTTCCTCTACCATGTCCCTCCTTCTTTCTCTCCCTGCTGTCCCCTTCCCCCCCCCCACTGTGTCATAATTGTCATTACTTGTCCTCATATCAAAATCAAGCTTCTCCATTCTTGTGATGCTTTACTAAGAATAATATGTTCCATTTCCATCCAGGTCAGTACAAAGGCTGTAAAGTCTCCATCTTTTTAATGGCTGAATAGTATTCCATGGTATACATGTACCACAGCTTGTTGATCCATTCATGGCATGGGTTGACGGGCACTTAGTTTCCTTCCACAACTTGGTAATTATGAATTGAGCTGCAGTAAACTTTCTGATGCAAATATCTTTGTGGTACAAACAAAAACAAAAATGATTTTTGTTTTTCTGAGTAGATAACTAGTAATGGGATTACAGGATCAAATGGAAGGTCTACTTTGAGATCTTTGAAGATTCTCCATATGTCTCTCCAAAAGAGCTGTATTAGTTTGCAGTCCCACCAGCAGTGTAGAAGTGTTCCCTTCTCTCCACATCCACACCAGCATCTGGTGTTTGGGGACTTTGTGATGTAGACTAATCTTGCTGGAGTTAGGTGATATCTCAGAGTGATTTGATTTCCTTTTCTGATGATTAAAGATGGTGAGCATTTTTTCATGTGTTTGTAGGCCATGCTCTTGTCTTCTTCAGAGAAGTTTCTCTGCAAGTCTCTTGCCCACTTATAGAGGGGGCTGTTTGCACTTTTCTTATTGTTTGAGTTCTCTGTAAATTCTAGTTATGATATCTTTGTCAGATTCATAACATGCAAAAATCTTCTCCCATTCTGAGACTATTTGCTTTGTTTGTGGTACCCTTAGCAGTGCACAAGTTTTTTAGCTTGATCAAATCCCAGTTATTTGTTTTTGGTTTTGCTGCAATTGCCAGGGGTGGGCTTCCTCATAAATTTTTTTTCCCAGGCTAATATCTTCAAGTGTTCTCCTCACACTCTTTTCTGGAATTTTTATTGTTTTGTGTCTTAAAACATTTTATTCTTATTGTTTTGTGTCTTTAAATATTTTATCCAACAAGAACCAATTTTTGTCAATGGTGAGAGACATGGGTCCAGATTCTTCTACATGTGAATAACCAGTTCTCCCAGCACCATTTGTTAAATAAGAATTCTTTTCCCCAGTGCATGTTTAGATCAAACAATGCTATGTGGCTGGGTTCATATGTAGGTTCTCTATCTTATCCCATAGATCTATGTCTCTATTTTTGTGCTAGTGCCATGCTCTTTTGACCACTATAGATTTGTAGTATAGTCTATAATCTGGCAATGTGCTGCTTCCAGATTTGTTTGTATTTCTAAGAACTGTATTTGCTATTTGAGTTTTTTTCTGGTTCCATATAAAGCAAAGTACTATTTTTTTCAAGTTCTTTAAAGTGTAACATTGGTGCTTTGATGGGGATTGCATTAAATTTATAGATTGCTTTGGGTAGTATGGACATTTTAACAATGTTAATTCTTCCCAACCACGAGCATGGTATGTTCTTCCATTTGTTGACATTTTCTGTTTGTCTTCTCAACGTTTCATAATTCTCTTTATAGAGCTCTTTCACTTTTTTTTTTTTTGAAGTTTTTGGCTGGGGCTGGGTTTGAACCTGCCACCTCAGGCATATGGGGCTAGCGCCCTACTCCTTTGAGCCACAGGCACTGCCCATCTTTCACATCTTTTGTTAAATATATTCCCACATATTTCATCTTTTTTGGCACTATTATAAAAGAAATAGAGTCTTTGATTTTATTCTGGGCTTGATAGCTGTTGGAATATATGGAAAGCTACTGATTTGTGGGTATTGATTTTGTATCCCAAGATGCTACTATAGAAAGATAGTGAAGTAGCAGGGCCAAAAGGTTGGTATTGAGTCTGTGGGCTAACCTTGGTTCTGGTCTACACTGCAGCAGTGATGGCTTAGTGACGCGTGCCTAGGGCAGTTGGCCAAGATGCCAAATATCAAAATCTTCAGTGACACGTCCTACCAGGACTTGTCCCAGAAAACTGTTGACTGCCTGGGCCTTGGAGCTAGGCTAGGTGGTGACTAAGATATTTAGGAACCAGGAGACCTGTGTGGAAATTGGTGAAAGTGTACGTGGAGAGGATGTCTACATTGTTCAGAGTGGTTCAGAGTGGTTGTGGTAAAATCAGTGACAATTTAATGGAGCTTTTGATCATGGTTAATGCTTGTAAGATTGCTTCAGCCAGCCGGGTTACTGCAGTCATCCCATCCTTCCCTTACGTCCAGCAGGATAGGAAGCTGGGCTCCAATTTCAGCCAAACTTGTTGCAAATATGCTGTCTGTGGCAGCACAGATCATATTACAACCATGGACCTACATGCTTCTCAAATTCAGAGCTTTTTTGATATCCCAGTTGACAATCTGTATGCAGAGCCAGCTGTCCTGAAGTGAATAAGGGAGAATAACTACACTATTGTTTCACCTGATCCTGGAGGAGCTAGGAAAGTGACCACCATGCTGACCATGTGAATGTGGACTTTGCCTTGATTCACAAATAGCAGAAGAAGGCTAATGAAGTGGACCGCATGGCACCAGTGGGAGATGTGAAGGATCAGGCGGCCATCCTTGTTGATGACATGGTTGACACTTGTGGCACAATCTGCCACACAGCTGACAAACTTCTCTCAGCTAGAACCACTGGAGTTGATGCTATCCTGACTCATGGAATCTTTTCTGGTCCAGCTATTTCTCACATCACCAATGCGTGCTTTGAAGCAGTAGTAGTCCCCAACACCGTACTCAGGAGGACAAGCTGAAGACTGCTCCAAAATACAGGTAATTGACATCTCCAGGATCCTTGCAGAAGCCATCAGGAGAACTTACAATGGGGAATCTGTTTCATACTTGTTCAGCCATGTCCCTTTATAACAAAATAACTTTTGAAGCTTTTTAAAAATAAAGTCAACCCCACCCCCTTTGTTTTCCCTTGGTATTTGATTACTCAGCAGAAGACCAAGCTTACTCCAGTGTAGCTTTCTATAACCCACATCAAGCATATTAGAGCTTATCCTAAATAAGGAAAGACATATTGAGATTAACTGCTGGGATGTCCTCCCTGCCTTGTCTCATTTGGCTTCCTTGATGATTTTGTGAGCCTTGCAGCTATAAGCAGATAGCTCTGTGCAAGATTTTAGACTTTGAAGATACGGTATAGGGGAGAGGGTGTTTGACTGTGATTGGGGAAGCTCAGACTACTTTGCGTGTGAATGCTTCAGAGTTTTCTTTGTTCAGAACTAGCTGCAAAGCCAACCCAAGTAGGACAAGATCTCCAAGATCTATGCTAAATTATAGCAAGAGCTCTGGGCTACCCTAAACCTGGTCCCGGTAGCTGAGTGGGAGCAGACAGATCGGCTTAAGCTGCCCTTGGGTGGCGTTGATGGGGTGTTAAAGTTGGGGGAAGCAGCACTTAGTGCAGCAAATGTTTCTCAGGACAAAGAAGCCTGTTCATCACCATCTGCTTGAGTTTGTAGCTCGGATTCTCCTTTGTACCTATTCCTTTCCATTTGGCCTGCCTTCATCCATCTTACCATTTCCTGGCCAAATAGGCCCCAATGGACCACGTACCATAGTCTTCTGGAAAACCAGCATGCTTCCTGCTATGTAACTGCAGCATTCATGTTAGATGATTTGCTGTAGTTCAGTCTTCCTTAGCTTACTACCGCTGCAGCAGTAGGTTTTAGGTGGTATTGTAATGCCTTTGGATTCATTTAAGTATTAATTTTCATCTTCCTTCTTTCTCAGGTCATTTAGCCTCTCAAATGACCTGAGATTTCTGTTTAAAAAGATTGATGTTATTGTCTCTTGCAGAGGAAACTAATAAAGTGTCTGTACGTGGGGCAGGAGGGAAGCTGCTGCTATATTCCTTAATCATTTCTAAGAGCTTTGTAGTTGAGCCCCTGGGGTTTTCCAGGTATAAGATTATGTAATCTTCAAAGAGGGAGAGTTTGACCTCCTCTGTTCCTATTTGAATTCCTCTAATCTCCTTCTCTTGCCTGATTGCGATGGCTAGGACTTCCAACCCTATGTGAATTAGTAGTGGATACTGTGGACAACCTTGTTTGGTTCCAGATTTGAGTGGAAATGCTTTCAGTTTTACTCCATTCAGTATGATATTGGCTGTGGGTTCATTTATAACTATTTAAATAAAAATGTAGTTACATGTACATGCATACATGTGATGGAATATTATTCAGGCTTAAAAAAGGAGATCTTGTCATTTGTGACAAAGTGAGTGAACCTGGAGGACACCACGCAAAGTGCAATGACCTGGACAGAAAGACAAATACTGCCTGGCCGCACTTAGACATGCAACCTTGAAAAGCTGCACTTGCAGAAGCAGAGGGAAGGAGGTAACCAGGGTCTGGGGTGGGGGTGGAATGGGGAAATGGTGGTCAAAGGGTGGAAAGTCACAATTACATAGGACAAATGAATCTAAGATGGAATGCATACCATGGTGGCCAAGGATGTGGCTGACCATCTCAGACAGGGCTCAGCCTCCCTTTAGCCCCCTGGCTGCTCCTGGAGGGTTTTCTCAGCTGTGCCAAGCTGAGAAAATCACCCTCTCTTTTTGAGAACTGCTGCCCTCTCCTTCCTGATCCCTCCTCCCCTGATCCTCCTTCCCTCTGTAACTTAACAACAAGCCTTTTCCTTCAGGAACCTGCTGCTTCGTGGCCTCCACATCCCCAGCCAGCCCTGCCCCAGGCCCTTGCCCATGCTGTTGCTCCCTAGGGAACCATCCTGTCTCCCTCCTCGCACTCAGGACTGGCTTGGGGGGACACTGTCATAGTGCACAGAGAAGCAGTGGCCTCCCTGGGCCTCCCTCTGCAAAGACATCCATTTGTTTTCCCCTTCTCCCCTCCAGGGCTGTGGTCAAATCCCATCTTTTTTTTCTTTTTTTTTTTAAACAGAGCCTCACTTTGTCACCCTGGATAGAGTGCCTTGGTGTCATAGCTCACAGTAACCTCAAACTTCTGTGAGCACAAACAATCCGCTCTCCTTCACATCCGAGAGTGCTAGGGTTACAGGAGCGAGCCACTGTGCCGGGCGTGGCTAATTTTTCTATTTTTAGTAGAGACAGGCTGGTCTGGAACTCCTGAGCTCAGATGATCCACTCACTCTGCCTCCTAGAGTGTTAAGATTACAGGCGTGAGCCACTGTGCCCACTGTCAAATCCCATGTTAACCGTCCAGAATCTGGGCGGGTGTGTGGCTGTCCCAGGACCGGGTGGTGTTTGGTGCATCTCTGTTCCTCTGCCACTCCCATCTCCATGCTCATTGCTCAGGAGCTGCCTGAGGGTCCCATAGAGGAAGGGACCATGGAGGTCATTGAGGGGTGACATCAGGGGACCACCTCATGCCAGGGCTTGCTGTAGTCCTACTCGGTCCCTCTGAGGCCCGTAATTGCTATTGTCTGGTTCTAGAACACTCCTTGTACTAAGTCCTCTAATACTTTAAGTTACCCTAAATGTACCACCATTTCTATAAACAAACCTCGTTTAGTGTTATGCATTCCTCTGCTGGTGACCACACATCACCCTCTACTCACCTAATTTTCAGCACTCAGGATGCAAAGTTACTACCTAACCTCCTTGAAATCTAAGGATTTCTAAAGCATGAGTAGAAAATACCTTAGATAAATGATCTGCACAATAGTGTCACTGCGCTTCCACACACTGACGCTCTTGTCTTGCAATCACGTGTCCCAGACATGAGTGACTACACTAAAGCCTCAGGGACACACGCAGTGTTGTGCCCACAGCTAAAGCTAATTAGCTGGGGGTGGCCCCCAGCCACCAGACTCTTTGTTTCATGGCAAACCGCAGATGAGATTTAGAAGAAAAAAATAAATAAAAATAAACACACAGCCCTCCTGCTTGAGTATGCCAGGAGCCAACATGTACCAGAGATGCACGGCCAGGTCCCCAGAGAGACTGTTCTCTCGCTGCACGGAGATGGCTGGTTCTTTCACAATGAAGAAGAAAGAAAGTCTGTAGGAGAAAGTAAGAGGCCCCCTGCAGGGGGCATGGCAGAGAAGCAGCAGAGCAGGCAGGGACTGCCGGGCAGCGGGACCCCCAGGAGGTCATGGGACAGCGTGACACTGAAGGGAGACGGTGCATTGGCCTGGAGCTGGCACATGGAGTCTGTGTTTGACTCAATTCCTGTCTTCATTGGGCAGATGAGAAATGAAAAGTTCAGAGAAGCTGAGAAACTCACCCAGATCGCACAGCCAGAAACTGGAGTCAACAGACAGGAACCCCTGACCAATGCAGTGCTTTCAGTGCAGTGAGGGCCTCGGCTCAGTGGTCCAGGCAAGTGACTCAACACCTAGCCCTGGAGGGGGACCAATGGGTGGTCCACATGTGATGCCTGAGCACTGCATTAATTTACTGGGTTAAAATGTGCAGATTCGGAAACATGGTGGGGTGGAGGAAGTCCAGAATCAGCTGGTACAGCCTCCAGTCCCCCCTCAACCACACCAGGGCCCAAAACAGCCCTGCAGGCCTCAGGCAGGGCAGAATCTGCCTCATCAATGCCCAGGCTCCTCCCTTCTATGTGTGTGTGACCTTATCTCACTTGGTCCCTTCTCTGGAGATGTCCCATAGAAGGACTTTTGTGAAAATGCCCAATAGACAAGTCCCATCATCCATCCAGTCACCAAGTGGGAGCCCAGGAAACAAGTGGCTTTTGTTTTGTTTTGCTTTGCCTTCTGTCTTCCCTCCCCCCTGGGAAGACATGCTCCCTAGGTGGGGGCCCGGGAGGCATGTGAGCTCAGGGGGAAGGGATGGAGGTGCTCTATCGGAAATGGGCGCACAGCCCACCAAGTATTGGGATGCAGGGGACCGAGACTGCCAGGGGCCTTTCTTCTACCTACTTTCCCTCTCCCATAGGAACAGAATTGCAACTTTAAGTAGGAGCACAGGAGACCAGCTTAAAAACTGCATTTTTAACATCTCACACAACTAGATACTACATGCCACTCCCTCAGTTCTGATGAGTAAAACGTATGTGAAACATGTTGGGTGAGGTTTCAGGATTAGCTCCTGGAGAAGGAAATAGAACTCTAGGCTCTGGGCCCCTTTGGCCTGCTTCTTCTTCCTCTTCTTTTCAGCCTGGAATACAGATTTGAGAGCTGGATCTCCAGCAACCATCTTGATCCATGAGAAGTTTGTAAGGTGGGAGCCATCCATGGGAATAGCAGCACAGAGAGAGAGAGGAACTTCAGGTCCCGAGTGGCCCACAAGTCACTGTAGCCACTCTGCACACACTGCCTTCAAAAGTATTTTATGAAAAAGGAGAAAACAAGTGTTTATCATGTTTATATTTGTTCTAGTCAAATTTGTGAATAGTGACCAATTGCAATTTTGACCGATGTAGCACATACTGGAAATCGTATTACACAAAAGTTACATGATAGTTAAGTAGCCAAAGTGGATCAAGCCTCATCTTGGCCATCCATTCTCCTGGAGGGTTGGGACCTCAGTAAGTGAAGCAAACTCTTTGGGCCTGGCTGCCTTGACTGTGTGTTAGCTGAGCAGGGTGACCATAGGTAAGCTCAGAGCACTGTAGTTAATGTGCACTGAAAATAATCAGCTATTGATATCAGAAGGCTGATTAAATGCTGGGGTATAATGAAAAAGAGATGCCCTCTACTGAGAACCTCAAGTCATCAATTGGGTGTATTAGAAACAACCTACACCCTCATGGAGCACCATTGCTTTGCCCAGACACCACCAGGCTCATCTCCACTCACACACACAGCAGTGTGGCTGTGGAGCCAGAGTGACGCTCCCTGTCCCAGCCAGGCTGATAGGGGATCTGCTGCTGGCAGCCTTCTCTGCACTCCTGCCACGAGTCAGCCTGTGTCCTGGACCCGCAGAGGATGGGGCAGGGAGCCAGGTCCGGTGGAAGCCCAAAGGCGGATGTTTCTTTTGCCTCTGAATGTCCTGTGTACACAGATCTCCGTCACCATTCAGAGGCCCAGAACTGAGGTGACAGGTGACAAAGCCTTCTGTCTCCAGCCCAGACATCCCTTCCTCATCTCTGTCATCATCATCTCTTCTCATCATGTGTCCACAGTTAGGAAAATACCGGGCACATCTAGAAAGAGCCCTCCCCAGGCCATGGCTTGGCTGGAGTTATTCAAGCATTAAATCGTCCATTGCTCAGCGAATATGTAGGGGTCATGTACCATGGGCTGGACACTACTTCCTTCTAAAGAGAAAAAATTCAGTCTTTAGTGGAACAACAAACCGCCACATGCATGTGACATGACCTTGGCAGCTTAAGGTGGTGTCTCGTGATGCTGTCAAATTAAATTTTGCTCTGGAAAGCAACATCTCTCCACTGAACAGTGATTATTACAGGAAAGGACTATCAGCGACTCCTTGTGTTGCCGGGTCCTCTGCTAACTGTGTTGCTGATTTGGAACGAGTGCTGGAGGATTCCCAATATTCATTGTTCCCACTGTGCAGTGAGATTTGGTCAGACCCTGGCCTGGGACCCAGGCCTGTTCACTGCACATTCAGTAAACCATGCCGCTTGCAGCAATAACTGTTGCCTGCTGAATACCATGATGGCAGGAGAAGGGACATGGCTGCCCCCACTTGGACAGGAAAAGGAGCCCAGCGTTCCCTCCGCTGCACTTGTTACCTACTCACATTCTCTGATATGGCTGATGTAATGCGGTAAGCTTTTAAGTAAACAAAATAAAAACTTGAAGTTTTGGAGAAGAAAAGGTAAGAAATGGAGGAAGTGAGTTGTAGGAAGAGCTCAGGGAGCAGGTCAGGTGCTCCGGGAATGCCCCGGACTCCCAGGCTTTCCCTGCGACAATAGCCTTCTAGGCTGCAGGAGGGCCGGGAGTCTGGTCTAAGATCTTTTTAAGTTGATGGACACCTGAAGAGTTGTGAAGAGAGGTGCAGTCTCCACCTGCTCTGAAATTCCCTGCTTCCTTCTGGTTTGATTTGTTTCCTCATGAATTCCTCACTCACAGAAACTGCCCCGCAGGATGGTGTGGGAACGCTAGCTTCCCTTGCCAACCAGCTCCTCTGCAAGAACTTGCACTGGTTGTCATTGGGATATTAGACCTCAAGGTGTGGTGGGGACGTGACCTTCACAAAGTCCAGGCACAGCCAGGTGAGAATCAGATCAAAGACCACAAGTATGGAACACCAGGATCCAGTGAGGGGTAGGTCCTCCAAGAATGGCTCCAGGGGCTATGGCCTCAGGACACCACCTCAGTGAATCCAGATGGGCTGAAGAGAGGACATGTGAGGCAGAAGGTGGCCCATGTTTACCGTGCGGGCCACAGTGAGGGTCCTGTGGGCAGATCCACCCCGGGAAGTGGAAACAGAGGAAAACCCCACTGAGCTCTTGTTTCCTTGTCCTCAACCCAGGTGAACAACTGTGCCTCCCTCAAGGGGTGCCAGAGTTACACCGAGAATCCAATATGCAAATGTGCTTTGCCCTATGGCCTGGTCCCTTGCCAGCACCCCCTCTGACTCACAGAGAAATTAAGGAATCTGGACAGAATGAAAGCTTTGAGAAGGACCTGCTATGTGTAACTCTGCCCCCCTTGGAGCCATTTCCTCCTTGATTTCTCAGCTGAAAACTAGGAAATGTCAAGGCCAGAGATAACCTCTGAGGTCCTTCCCACCTGGAAGATCCAGATATATTTATCTTGGAGGAAAAAAGCAAGAACAAACAAATAAACAAAAAACGTCTGTTACCTGAGTTCCCCAGTGAAGATGGAGAAAGGCAGATTTCAAGCAGGAAGCTGAGTTTTCCAGGGTTAAAATGGCACAACTAGCTGTCACCGCAATTGGGCCTCGTGTCATGAGATCAAACTAACAGGGGGTCTCACAACAGATGCACAGAGAGCCTGGCCAGCCGTGGTGGGAAAGGTGCAGGGTCCCAGGGTGGGACAGAGCCGGACTGGACACCAAGCTGGCCAGGCCCCGTTGCTGCAGGGAGGCCAGCGAGTGGAGTTGCACTTGGCACCAGCCTGCTTCCCCAGAGCTGCCATCACTGAGTGCCACAGGCTGGGTGGCTTCACCAGCACAGCTCTCTTGCTTTGAGGTTCTGGGGCAGGGGGAGTCTGGGTGGGGAGACCAGCAGGGCTGTGGTCTCTTAGAAAGCTCCTGGGAGGACCTTCCTGCCTCCTCTGCTTCCTGGAGCCTTCAGGAGCTCCTTGGCCAGTGGCAGCATCATTGCAACCTCTGCCTCCTCCTTCACACCCTGGAGCTCCCTCTTACATGGACACCAGTTGCTAGGGCTGCCTGACTGACCTCGTCCACCCTGATTATGTCTGCCTGGGCTCCACTTCCCAAGAAGCCCACATTCACATTCACAGGGGCAGCAGGGGTGGGGGCAGAAGTAAATTTTATTTCAAATTGATAGAATCTATGAAAAGACATTCACTTCCTGTTCTGCAGCTCAGCATTTCAGGGGAATCAAAGGTTCCATACCATGAACACGATCTTCCTGATTGGTCATAAACAGCAGTTTATGTTCTTTAAGACAGAGGACAAGGACTTAGTAAATGACTCCTTAAAAATGTTTAAATTCAGACACAAACGTATGGCATCCTTATTAACATTCTAAGTATTCTATCCTGAAGTGTGTCCTTCATCAGTTAGCACCCCTGATAATGATGTATTCCTGGTGTTGTCCTGGTCCGTTGGAATACAGCAGAAAAATTCACAACAGTTCAAAAGAATTCAGTCTAAATTTCTGCTGTATATTAACTGTGTGATTAATATATCTTGTGTATAAGTTTCTAACCTTTACCATCCCTAAATTTTTTTTCAGATACTGACTTATCTTCTGGGGGTTCATGACCCAGCCCATGACAGCATGACTCTGCAGAGAATCGGGAGCACCTCGAGAAGGCAGATGAGCACTTCAGCAGCCCCCGGGTTCCCTGTGGTCAGGAACCCCAGTGACCATGTGGCTGAGAGCAGCAGGACTCACTGCCCAAGAGGATGTTTTTCCCTGAGTCGGAGACAGCTTGGAAGCCAACTGCTCCTCAGGGGAAAACTTCTCATCCTGAAACACCCTCTGAGCTGCCTTGTGCTGGGCCAGGAAGCCACACTTGGTCTGCGGCCCTGTGGGCACCCCCCCCCCCAAGCCCATCTTTAAAGAGGCCATCACTGGGGAGGCCTGTCACCTGGATCTGTCTTCCTCTGAGCCCAGCTGCTCCAGAGGCAAGAGGCCCCTTGGAGAAACAGACCGGCCACTGAAATGTGCATTGCTGCATTGGGAAGACTCCTCAGAGGAAACTGAGAGAAATCTCTGTAATTGTGAGTCACCAACACCACAAAACAAAGGAAACTGCATGGGCGCCAAAGGTGTTAATATGAAAACATGAGCAAAAATAGCAAAGTGGGGCCCAGGATACCTGCCTATCAAAGAAGGGGAAGCTCTGAGACCAGGGAGGGTGGTGTCATGTGGAATAGGTGTGTGTGGGATTCGGTGGGTGGGGCGCCTACTTTCTGGTGGTGACTGGAGTTGGGCCACTTGCAATGAAATCTGGAGTGAGCGCAGACTCACCTCAGAGACGTGGCAGTGCTGGTTGCAGACCACTGCAACAAAACGAGTTCCAATGCTTGACTTTCCCACTGTGCAAAAAGCTGTGTTTTACTATACTGTAGTCTATAAACTGTACAACAGAACCGTGTCCAGAAAACAATGTATATATCTTAATCAAATAGTGCCTAATTGCTAAAAATGCTATTAATAATGTAGCCTTCAGCCAGTCAAAATCTTTTTGCTAGTAGAGGGTCTCACCTCTGGGTTGATTGATCAGGGTGGTAGTTGCTGAAAGTTGGAGGACTGTGAAAATTCTTAAAATAAGATCACTATAATGTTTGCAGCATCAATTTCCCCTTCCTTAAAGATTACTCTATGGAAAAGAATAGAGAACCAACAGATGAATCCAGCTACTTACCAGTACCTGATCTTTGACAAGCCAATTAAAAACATTGAGTTGGGAAAAGATTCCCTATTTAACAAATGGTGCTGGGCAAACTGGCTGGCAACCTGTAGAAGACTGAAACTGGACCCACACCTTTCACCGTTAACTAAGTTAGACTCTCACTGAATTAAAGATTTAAACTTAAGACATGAAACCATAAAAATACTAGAAGAAAGTGTAGGGAAAGCAATTGAAGAAATCGGCCTGGGCAAACATTTTATTAGGAGGACCCCCCAGGCAATTGAAGCAACATCAAAAATACACTATTGGGACCTGATCAAACTAAAGAGCTTCTGCACAGCCAAGAACACAGTAAGTAAGGCAAGCAGACAGCCCTCAGAATGGGAGAAGATATTTGCAGGTTATATCTCCGACAAAGGTTTAATAACCAGAATCCATAGAGAACTTAACCGTATTAGCAAGAAGACGAGTGATCCCATCTCAGGGTGGGCAAGGGACTTGAAGAGAAATTTCTCTAAAGAAGATCAGCGCACGGCCTACAGATATATGAAAAAATGCTTACCATCCTTAATCATCAGAGAAATGCAAATCAAAACTACTTTGAGATATCACCTAACTCCAGTAAGATTAGCCCATATCACTAAATCCCAAAACCAGAGA